>JAZEWU010000011.1:8032563-8043588 GCA_036362915.1 Geotria australis | reverse complement strand
GACCTTGCGGAGTTCAATGAAAATGCAAGGGGCTGTGTAAGAAAATGGGAAACTGTAATTTAACATCGCGCTTCGAAGAATCGCAAAGAAGAAGACGCTTTAAAAGGCCATTAAAAGACAGCAGGGCTTTACTCCATCTTGCGTTTACAGACGACAGCTGTACGTTACACGCGCAGCATCACGCACAATAACGCACGAACAACTCCGTGCGTGTTAGACCCTCAAACGCAAACATGAGGTGCCTTACAAAGCTGAAGACGCTGGTGTCAGGGGTAGGGTGCTGTGGCATGAACAAAAACTGTGAGCGGTGAACTCGGAGGCAGAATGGGGGAGGTGGTGAGGCTGGAATGAGGGTTGTGCTGCTGCGTGTTTGGGTTTTGAAAGCGACGACCAATTCCGCAGCTGTGGCCTCCCAACATCAGCCGCCTTTCTCGAGCGCAAAGGCCGTTTGTTCTCCACCTGCCCGCCTCCATCAGACACCACCGGACGCTCCCAGCTGGGAGACACCAAAGAGGGCAGCGCCACCGCCAGCTTCAGGCTTCGCTGTCGGCTGTTATGCTCGAAAGAGGAAAGGAAAAACCCACGCAGGTTTTTTTCGTGCTTGTGTGCCTTAAAGATGTAACATTTGTTAACCGTCCCAGAATTTCAAACACACTCGCGTAGGCAATGGTTCAAGGGTGTGTTGATAGAATTTACCACGGATGTCAAAATTTACATTGTTATTTTTGTTGTAAAAAAAAAAAGTCGTAGTGAAAGGCGGGCACCTTGCTTTGGACAAGCGACATGTTTATGTGACTAAGCGATAATTCCCCCTTTTTAAGATCTTTAACAGGTCACACTAGTAACGATATGGTACCTCTAAAAGTTAATTAGACACTCGGTGCAATGATGTCAGGGTTGGTAGAGTTGCAAAATAATCTGTGGTTATAAGCTTTATTAATTAATTATCAGTACCCAATTATTCCTGTAGCGCAGAGGATCTTAACCTTTACTGCAGCCTGCACCCCTTTGCTTCTCAAAATATGTTCTCGCACCCCTGATAAAAGCATATATAATATATAGTACAATACGCACAAAAACATGGCATGTCTCGCATCCCAAGCAAGGGCATCTCGCACCCCCGGTTAAGAACCATTGGTCTAGATGGTCGTGGCGGGCTGGAGCCAATCCCGGCAGACACAGGGCGCAAGGCAGGGCTATTACCCATTATAGGACGACAGTCCTTCGCAGGGCACGGTGGGGGGGTGGGGTGGGTTTGGTCAGCTGGCAATTTAACCGAGGCAGTAGTAGCGTGTCTTTGGACTGTGGGAACACACCCGAGTACCCGGCGAAAACCAACTCTGACACGGGCAGAGAACATGCAAACCCCACACAGAAAGGCACCCGACAACATTCGTCCTGTGATTAAAACCGGTGGCGATCCTGCAAACCCATCCTGCCTGGATGGGTTTGCGAGCGCGGTGAGTAACGCTGCCGCCTCACAGCAAGAAGCGCCCCGGTTCGAATCCCGGCTCGGGGGCCTTTCTGTGTGGAGTGTGCATGTTCTCCCCGTGTCTGCGTGGGTTTTCTCCGGGCACTCCGGTTTCCTCCCACAGTCCAAAGACATGCTGCTGCTGCAATAGCTTAATTGGCCTGCGGACTAAATTGCTCCCGGTGCCCTGTGATGGACTGGCGTCCCATTCTGGGTATGGCCCTGCCTTGCGCCCTGTGTCTGCCGGGATAGGCTCCGGCTCACCGCAACCCTGTGTACAGGATTAGGCGGTTTCTGATAATGGATGGATGGATGGATGTTAATCGAGGGGAATCGCCACTGGGTGTGAGGACTGACGACGGATCGGCGGGGCCCGTGCAGGCTGATCGAGTTACCCCGGCGAGCACGCGTTTAAAACAACACTTCCAGCTGCCGGGTAAAGAGCGCGGAATGGAACCCCGATCACGTGTAGGGGGATCCTGGGCCAAAAACACAAAGCTCGGCTGTCAAAACGAAGGCGCAGCGAGCAGCTGCTGGAGCGAGAATCAGGTGCGACTACGGGAAGACTCCGTGCCACGTTCGTGACGGTTCGGTGTATGAGAGAGAATTGCTCTCAGCAAAGTTGTTATTCCCAGATAGCCGCGTCTCTTCTCGCGTTTGCAGGCACGTTGATGCCGCTCCAACGTGGCAGGCGAAACGTCGCGAAGGAGAGACGAGGGACACTCGACACCGGCTGTGAACATGACGCGGATATCACGAAAGAGCAGCTACGGAGAGCGATTGTCGGAAGAATCACTTACAGCGCCCGCAGGATCGTTACCAGAGAGAGTGCGCAATCCCACACAAACGGCAAGTTTCATGGCTCACTGCCAACTATTCTGTATTTTGCTGGACACTTGCAGGCGAGTGATTAGGCCAAAGAACCAGTTTATCAAGCGCAGCCAATGGAGCCATTGTGTCTGCTTAGTTTTGGTCAGAGAACAAAAAATAAAATAAAACAAGCAGCACAATTTCCTTTACAGACGTATGGATAAATGCACGCATACGACTGCACGTGTCTGACTCTGTCCATCCTGCCGAATAAAGGAACAAACCAATTAGTGGGCTGATTGTGGTGGGGTAAAGTGTGGGTAATCCCACCTCTTCTAGCGTGTCTGGCCAACGTGGAAGAGTAGATCAAATGTCGACCAGAGCCGTAATTCTCCACCGGTGGGCCGCGACTCAAACGTGCGCCGCGACCGCCACCTAGTGGTCCGTGGGAGACTAGACCCGAGTGGGCCTTGAGGTGCACGAGGTTGAGAAGCCCTCCTCTCGAGGGCCTCTCTAGACCTCCTGAGTGGAGGCCCTTCTGCCAGCAATGGCGCGAGCAAGCAATTGCAGGGCAGCGCCTTTACGTTTCCATACGTGTAGATAAACAACGTGTGATGGACTGGCGTCCCATCGGGGCCGTCAGGCTCGCGCTACAGCCTGCCCCGCTCTCCCACGCTCACGGATCGCCTCCTCAAGGTCTGCAACTATACGGACAGCGTGGACCCTACCAGCAAGTGTAAGAACATCCGCTACGGCGACTCGACGGATGTCAAGAACATCATCCACTCGGTGGTGGCGTCGATCAGCGTGCAGTTCGAGGCGCACTACGGCATGCGCCTGGTTCACACCGAGTCGGAGGAGATCCACTGGCTGCACCCCGACCACGCCGTGTCGTACGTGCGCGAGAAGTACGAGGCGGCCCACCCTCCCGAGGAGTGGAGGTATGAACTGAGAGTGAGATACTACCCAAAGGGCTACCTGGAGCTCTTCGCCAAAGACAAACCGACGTTCACCTACCTTTACCACCAGGTGCGCAGCGACTACATGCAAGACTTTGCGGAACGGGTTGATCATGACACAGCGGTGCAGCTGGGCTGCTTAGAGATCCGGAGATACTACAAGGAGATGCCACAGATGGCACTGGATAAGAAATCAAACTTCGAGCTACTCGAGAGGGATGTGGGTTTGCGGAGGTTTTTTCCCAAGCAGATCCTCGACACGTGCAAGGCCAAGAACCTGCGGAGGATGATCCATCAGTCGTTCCGGCAGTACGCCAGCTTCACGGAGGAGCAGTGCATGCTCAGGTTCTTCGAGATATTCTCCTGCATATACCGCTTCGACCAGGAGAACTACAAGTGTGGCCTTGGGAGTGGATGGAGCATCTCTGTGGAGCTGGCCATTGGCCCTGAAGAGGGGATCAGCTACCTGACTGATAAGGGCTCCTCGCAACGTGAGACCGTGAGAGATGGCGATGGCTTGGCGGAGGCTTCATCCAGCAGTAGAAAGATCACGGCTTCGAGATGGTGATAATGGTGACGCTGACGATGATGACCAATGCATACTCCCTCTGAAAAAGAGATTTGAGGCTCACTGGGGGGGGCGGTGCGTGGTGGCTTTTACGGGTAAACATTGAACATCATTAAAATAACCGCGACCCTCACCAGGACAAGCGGTTTAGAAAATGGATGGATCATTAAAATATGCCAGCAGTGTCCCGCATAGTCACACTTATGTGCAAGTGCTTGGCGATTGCAAGGTACTTGTTCTTATGCCTGCGCGCCCATTGGGGGCGCGCGGGCTGCCGCTCCCTGTGTTTTACGTATTTATTTAGCTTTAATTTGTTTTACATTTGTCACTTTTCATCTGTTCCTTTTCTCTTTGGTTGGTGGTTTGTTTCTGTGTAACTTTGGTGTTTGTTTTGTTGTCTGCCATGCTCTTATTGCATGTTTTTTGTTGTCTGTTTTGCGCGGCCTTCTCCTGGCCCAGTCCTGCCTTGCCTAAACTCGCCTCGTGGTGTCGCGTATGGAAGTTGTGTTTTGTGGTTGTGGGTGCCTGCGTTTTATTTTGCTGTTGCGTGTGCTTGTGCTTCAATGTTGATTGTTTAATTTGGATTGGCGTTGTTTCCCCCTCGTGTCTGTCTCTCTGTCTTCCCGTCTCTGTGTCCCTGTGTCTCTCCCTGTTGCTCACCCTTCCTCCCTGTCTCCCTCCGTGTTTGTCTTCAAGGAAGTGATGGCCATCTTAGGGGACGCTGGCAGAATGTTGCCGCTCTTAAGAGTGCCAGTTTTCACAACCTTTTAGTATATTCAAAGTAGCCTTAATCATTTATTTTCTGTTGCTTTGGTTTTTATTGCTTTGTCTTTCGTTGTTGACATGCCGTCCTCTTCGCGGCCCTTGTGCAGCGCTTTGTGACCCTCGGGTGAAAGGCGCTATATAAATTGAATTATTATTATTATTATCCTGGGAATAACCCTGCCGTGCGCCCTGTGTCTGCCGGAATAGGCTCCGGCTCACCGCGACCCTGTACAGGTTTCTGACAGTGGATGGGTGGATAAATAAACAAACTTCTCAACGGCACTTGGATCTTGATGGGGAGAAAACACTGCCTGGCTGTTTTTAATAAAACACATCTCGTTAAACAAAGCCAATTGTACTTAACGTAGCACTTCGGCTAGAAAGCTAAAATGTTCCCTCAACGTAACACGGGCACAGCCGGTACTATTGTCGCGTTACGTTGCGTTACATTTCATAACCTTCTAACAACACATTTTTTTTACACAGAAACAACGCGACAATATCAACAACAAAGACAACAGATGCCGGCGGAGAAGCGACACCACAGTAAGTTTGTGTCTCTCCGTGCACAGAGGAAAAACACTGGCCAGGTCGCGATCACCCGCGCCTGTATCTCAAATGTGACGACGGCCACCGACATCGGGAAGAGCAGCGAGCGTTTAACCACAAACTCTCGCCAACTGCTACGGTTGTCCCTTAGCCCCGCGTTTCTCGGGCCAGGTGCTGGGCTTTGGCCCCCCAGTTGCATGAGATCAGGTTTCACGACTGAGGGGTCATATGGTTTTAAAACCCCGGCCATGAGAGGCCTGAAACCTGCACACATTTTCTGGGACTCTCCCAGTGGGACACCCAGCTGCCAAACACTTGCAAAGTTGGCATTGTGACCCATGAGCACAAATGTTGGAAGGAGGGGGGGTAAGGGAACTGTACACGAGCACAGTGGCCCTAGACGTTCTGTGCTCATTTAAAAACAAGATAGAATAGCGGACAAACTTAGATTAAGCTATGGTCATACTGGTGATGATGTGTTGTCATTTAACACTGAGTCGCCACAGAGTGAAAAACTATCTTGCATGAGAATTACTTTCCAAAGCTGCTCCTTTGGGATAGCTCACATCTCTCCTTCACGACGTTTTGCGTCCCGCGCTGGAGGCATCATCGGGCGGATGTGAAAAATCTACATCAGTACAAACTGGCTTGAATTTTAATTGGGGGTGTAAAAAAAAAAAACAAGAGGCAAAAATACATAAAACAGGGACGCATTGGTGGTGGTGGTGGTGGTGAAGGAGGCATTGTGAGTTGTTTTTAGAGCACGAGTCGAGTCATCCAAAGACAGATGTAGTCTGCATGCTGTGCTGAGAGTGAGTGACAGGCAATGCTGAGGGCTTTATCAAGTTTCCAGCAGCGTTCAGCAGAATGAAATGCCTCGGAAGTGCTCACGTGCAGTGCGTGCACCTGTGGAGCTGGAGTGGGGTTTTTTGTTTTTTTAAGATTTGATTAAATCTGTCTGCATTTTTTTTCTTTTTTTTTTTCTTCAGAGTAGCTCACCAAGTGGTGTATGAGGACAAGCTTTAATCAAAAGCCGTCCAGGATTTGAAAAACAAAACCCTTGTCTCCCATGCAGTGATGGTGCAGCATAAACTTGAGTCCAGGCAGGTGCCTCTCCTAAATATGCCCGACCTCACCACCAGCTCAACTCTGAAAATGGCACGATACATAATTAAACGCGGGCGCCACTGAGGTGGCACAGTAAGTAGCGCTGCTGCCTCATGACACAACGGGCCTGGGTTCGATACCTGGCTCGAGTGCCTTTCTGTGCGGTGTTTGCATGTTGTCCACGTGTGGGTTGTCGCCGGGTACTCTGGTTTCTTCCGTCAGCCTAAAGACAACGACACGTCAATAACAGCTCAATGCAGTATCTAACAAGCTTGTCATACAAATAAATCCCGAAGCTCCAAACACTATAATGTTTACACAAAAACAACCTTCACAAGTACGTACTGATGCAGGTTTTTAGTAACGCCTTGAAGATGCCTCCAACGTGGCAGGCGAAACGTCGTAATGGAGAGAGAAAAACACGCTCGACACGACTATCCCGAAAGAACAGCTTCGGAAAGCAATTATTTTCAACTATTCTATTCCACCACGAGGAGCTGATGTGCACGGACCCAGCGCGCACGCGATTTCACCGCAAGAATCTGGTAAACGTCCGAGAAGCGAACGTAATATGACACAGTCGCTGCCTTTTTTTTTTTAAACAAACAAAGCAGTAAATATACATTCAGCATTATATATATTTTTTAAAAACCCCACAGAAATTGGCTCGAACGTACGCATCTCCTTCCTAAACTCACAGCGCTCAATATTCTCGGGTGAGTGGCCGCTGTTGCTTTTGGGATGATTAAAGAATGGTCGACAAAGGGCCAAGAGAGAGGAATGCTGATTTTTATATGCCCGTCGCTTCTCTCCGCTCAAGCCGCTGCATCTAAATTCCCACCCCGCGCTCGCTCGCTCGCTCGTTCGCTCGTCCGCCTGCCAAGCCTCGCCATTGCCTCTTGTCTATTCCCCACCAGCCACCCGTATCCACCTCGCCTTCCAAAAGCACAGTCCATCCTCCTGCCACGCTTTATTCCGGGGGGCAAGGGAGAGAGATTGTGCGCGGCCGGTGCCAGGGTTTGACTGGCCGGACGCCACAGCGCATTGTTTAATTCGACGGAGAGGCCGAGTGATTCCCATGCTAGTGAGAAGCCAGGCCAAACCTACGGTCTGGGAAACACATGGGGTCTAAGCTCGCAAAATGCAGCCCGGCCAACTTGCGGGATAATATATATATATATCGGTTTGTGTTGTGTTTAATTTTGCTTTCTACCAAAGTGAATATTACTTTAAACTTCTGCGACTTGTAACTTGTAACGCGATGCAGCGGGCGGTGTTGACGTCGCCCGCCACACTAGCGCGGGCGCAAACCGAGGCCGTCGCGAGGGCATGGGTTTGGAAATCTTCCCGAACGGGAAACTGACGAGTTCCACTCCGTGCTGTACGTGTAAAATAAAGGGCGGCAGAAAGAGAGCTCGCTAAAAATGGGAATGGGGGTCATCGTGACCCACATAAATTAGAGACATTGGCGACGTCAGTTTGATTAAGCCCCGACCATAATTCAGCGCATACCACAGACCACTGATGAAGTACTTGCGGCTTGCGCGGAGAACGGCGGTGATTGTGCCGAAGTGTTTACACGGGGCCAAGCTGCTCAGAGTAAAAAAAAAAAAATTCGCTCGGAATCGCAGTACGGCAGGAAACATTCTGCCGGACTGCGAGCCGTCGATAAGCAGCGGGCCGAAGCCACTTAACATTGCCATTACCCGTTGCGTGTAACCTGGCGTGGAGATTGTGGCTGCGACAAGGCTCTAAAACAGTAGCCGGCGTTTTGCGTAAAACGGGATTGACGCGAGGTTCGCTCGCTGCAGGTGAAACGACCTCGTCGATGATGCAAGAGAGTCTGGACCGTCGCGCTATTTTTAACCGAGTTGACTATTTCCTCGTGCCGAAGCGATGGGGACGCGATAGGACGTCGCTCCGTCTGCGGTTTGTTCCGCGCATAGGAAAGCCGCCGGCGTAGAAAGCTGCCGCGCGCCGGTCACGAAAACTTGTTAACGGCACCTAAGATGCGTTTGCCGTTGCTCGTTAAGTTTGTGAAATGGTTCACATGCCGCTGACCGATTCGAAGATATTCGTGGCTGTGTTTTTTTAAATTATTATGTTTAATTGCGCGTAAGTGGCTGGAATATAACTCGGTTGGAAGGGCATAAGTTCCCAACGGTAGGAGCATAAGTTCAAGTCACAGTTCATAATCGTCCCTGTGGGGATTGGAAAAATTAGTACCACCTGGTGAGGTTGCAAAACTTTTGCTGGCATCTAAACACGGATTGTCCTGCGAATAAACCGGTCCCCGCTATAGGGGATATGAGATTTCCTCCACTGGTTCGGGAGCACCGACAGATGAGCGCAGGATAACGTTTGTTTAATAACGGGAGGGATGCGAACGTGAAAAAAAAAACATTTGCATGCCACTGCTGACTTTGGCAATGAAGTCTTTGTAAAGAGCCATACAACCATTTCACAAACACTTATGAAGCCGTCCGGAAACCACCTGTGGGAAGTCGATTGCGAAGCAAAGTGTGATAAAATTTGACACATGTTCCAAACAAAAGTGGAATTGAAAGCGCACACGTATAGACGTATCATCTTGCACTTCCTTGTGTTAAGAACACACGTCAAAAATCCAAATATACGGTGCTTGTTTGGTTACGCAACCCGCTATCGGGTCATTACTCCGCGTTGCCGTTTGATCATCCCTTTCAAAACTACCCGTTTGCTCGTGGCTGCTTTGCTTTATTGATAGAGTGGAAATTGTCCTCATCTAATGCTCTTGCACTGCTGCTGCCCATGTGGGATGGCGTGACAGGAGCACATGTGAAAAATTAATTGCGGTCTCGCGGTTCACAAAAACAGGGGTGTTGCATCGGCACTTTTCGCTCCCCCGGCAGCCGACACACGCCACCCGTGCTCAGATGCTCCAAAACCCACCATCGCCTTCAATCCATCCCCTAGCAATCCGTCCGATGGTTACTTATACAACTGACGTCCATCCATCCACAGCAAGAAGGACCCGGGTTCGAATCCCGGCTCGGGTGCCTTTCTGTGTGGTGTTTGCATGTTCTCCCCTTGTCCGGGTGGGTTTTCGCCAGGCACTCCGGTTTCCTCCCACATTTCAACGACATGCTGCCGCATAGGTTAATTGGCCTGCTGAATAAATTGCCTCCGGTGCCTTGTGATGGACTGGCGTCCCTTCCTAGGTATAGCCCTGCTTTGCGATCTCTCTCTTCCGAGATAGGCTCCGGCTCACTGCAACCCTGTACAAGATTAAGCAGTCTCTGTCAATGATTGAATGAATAACAGGGGGGGAAAGGGTGTCCAGACGTCCGTTTGCCACATTTTCCACAAACCACGCAGCACATCATATCTTGCGTCAGGGGCCGTGCCAATCATCCTTCGAGTTCATCTGTTTAACGTATTACTTGAAATGCATTCGCTTATTAGTCTGTTCACGCGCGTTATTATTTTCTTGGAAGACGCGTATTTTGTAAGGAGTACGTTGCGTGCCCACGGGCGTTGGAAAGCTAAATCCTCCGTCCATCGTCTTAGGCGTTGGCCGTGTTTTTTGCGCTACTCGAGCAAACAGAACATCGGCCAAAGCTGAGTTAATTTCGCCGTTGAACGTCGGCCCAATAACAGTCAGAGCAGCCGTCGTGCCAGTGCTTCCCAAATTGGATCGCACTCCCAATGTTGTTGAATCACAACGGTGCTGTCCGGAAAAGAGCTTACCCGTTGACAGTGGCGATTCAGGAGAGATGCGCGACACCGTGGTGCAGTGAGTGTTTTTCACATGTCCGTGTGGGGTTTTCGCCAGGTACTCCGATTTTCTCCCACAGTACTCAGAACGCCTGAGGATGCCTCCAAGGAAGGAGGGAAAAACGTCGCGAATTAGAGAGGGAGGGAGCGCTCGACACGGCTGTCCCGAAAGAACAGCTTCGAAGAGCAACTAGCATTTGACAGATGCTAAGTATTTTTGTGAAAGAAAAAATCACAATTGGGTCAGTGGGGGAGTTGAAACGGTTACTCTGCTTGGCTGTCGTCTTGCTTAAGTGGCAGGTTTAGTTCCTGGTCGCTTGCTCGCACAGGAGAGAAAACAGAGGCGAACCCAACATTAATTGGCTCTCACTTGTCAAGAAAACAGCAGGAGGGAACAGCCATCATGGCCTAATTGGTCTGGACGAGAGGGAAGGAAAGCAAGCCACCGGTGGGCCTGTTTGATGCTTCAGTGTAGATTGACTTATAAGTGTTCATTAAAAAATCAAACAAGTTAGAGCGTTCAAAACAAGCCGCGTGTAACGGTAACACACTTGAACTTGCGAGCTAGTTTCTGATCTCAGCTCGTGCGGCTGAAGTTACATAACGGCGCGCGGTTTTAACATCCCCCCACCCCACCGTCTAATAAACCCAGCAAGGTCGTGTATGGTGGGGTAAAACGTGGGTACTCCCACCTCTTCCAGGATTGTCTGTGCAGCTTGAAAGAGTAGGCCAAACATCCTCCAGCAGAGCTTTCACGAACTCCTTCTCGCGACTACCCTTCTGCCAGCATGGGCGGGAGGAAGCGATGGCCGGCCCGCACCTTTACCTTGGCCGTTTTATCAACTGGAATATCTTGCAAAAAAAGCCCCGCGTTAACATCTCCGCTTAATCAGAGGGGAAACATGCAGTTGAAAGTGTAGCTTCCGCTAATATATGTGGGCAAGAGCAAGCGAGGGGAAGCCTCATGTGGGCTGTTAGATGTTAGGGTTCTGCAAAGTATTTTTGTTGCAAACAACTAAACGAGTTGTTACAAGATAGCG
>JAZEWU010000011.1:7963514-7997563 GCA_036362915.1 Geotria australis | reverse complement strand
GTTGTGGGCGCGGTTTGCCTGCATTAAGAGCTTTGGAAAATTGGTGCAGTGGAGCCGAGTGGCAGAGAGCGTGGAATTTAGAAAACTTAGCCGGTGCCCAACGGAAAACACCTGCGCGGGGATTGGGTTACAAAAGGAATAACACCGGAGTTTGCCAAGTTTTGTAGCGCGGGCCTGGCGCACACAGAGGTTCCTTCTGAGCGAAGAGCCGCACACACACACATACACAACCTCCCTCCCCGCCCCTGCTCAAGCCGCTCAGTGAAACAGCAGAATGTGAGATTAATGCCGGGGAAGCCATGCATGCATGCGGCCGAAAGTGCTATAAAAATAATCACCCTTTCTGGTTTTCATTTGCAAGCGTCTTTAAAAAAAAAAAAAACAGTCTTTTAAAATGACAAACTTAATAAATAAAAATCTATTTCAATCGAAAGTCTTTGCAAACACGCCGGCCGGAGGAGTGTCCGTTCGCCCCCAAATATGTGCATCCTCTATTTTTTCAAATGCAAATGAGTGTTCTGCTACAACTTTTCGTTGCAATTTGAGGCTTTATTTGAACAGATTTGTTTTTTTCCCCCTTCAAATTACCCAGCTGTCACAGCACTTCATACAGTATATATAAAAAAAAATTGAACTTAGTCACTGCGCATTCACTGCCAGCCACGGGGCATTAATCTGATTTGCTGCTGCAAGTCATGCGACTGGGCCTTCTTGCCAGACATAATTGTTCCACCAATCAGAGTGGTCTGTGGCACCTGCTCGAGAGAAAGATTACTTTTCTTGGTTTTGGCTGGAAATCTGTAAAAAAAAAACTGGGCTACAGCCTCAGGGCAACGCGACCTTCCACACACGCTGTTATGAATACATGACTAAAATGAATATATAATATTTCCTTCAGTTCGAATTATATGTATTATTACTATTGCTGGTTTGTGTGCTAAAATGTTAAAATTACTTTTCAAAAGCCACATTGTGGAAAAAATAATGCGTTTTTGGGGCAAGACATTTTATCCTTTCTAGGTGGCTTCCCTAGAGTTGCTAAGTTGAGTTGTGGTGAATTCCAGTTTGTTTTGCGCCTCTCCCAAGAAAGCGCCATCGAGTCTCAAGGCTCGTTTTCAGCAGGGTCCTGCATTGGGATGTTTGGGCAGAATATGAAAACTTTAAAGTAAACATAGCCTACCTCTATTTGGTTGTGTAATTCATAACCAGCAGTGGTGGTCAACAACACGATTAATCTAAATCCCAAGTGATATTCACAGTGTTGTCTGGAATTAAAATGAGCAACCCCTGACATTCCAACGAGCAGCAGAAAACTGTGATCTGCACGCAGGGCTGCTCCTGGCCTGGGATGGGAAGTATAAGGGACAACATTTGTACTGGGCACCACTCAAAAGAAGACCTCACAACGGCCCTGTTTTGTTGTTGCCAATGAGCAATAGTTCCCGTGTGGATTTCTTCCCTGGGCCTCCAGTTTCAGGTCTGTACGTTAGCCATATGACATTTACACGACAATAAGTGTGGTTACCAACCAGATGTTTGACGCTGTCTGTTATTATACGTGAATATATGAGACTGACTCCCAGTGATAGGATTGTGTGTGTTCTTATCAGGCTGCCAATTATGCTACCACTGCGCGCATTGCAAAACGTTACTTTGTGACAATTTAATTATCTATCCCGTTCAACATCTTCCTGTACATCCGAGATTCAGTCTGCTCAATTATAATGTCATATTTTAGTGGTGGCATGAGGTCATGTGTGGGTGACACCAAACAGAAATATATAACACAATGCACATGTAAACAGCTGCTGATGCCAAATGTCGACGTTGCAAATTGCTTTATAAATATAACGTATTATAAAATAGTGTAAAATAGCACCAGCACACCTTGACGCTAAACGATAAGGCGCTCCTGCTGAACTCGAATCAGAATGACTAGATTAAAACTCACCATTTACTCAGCGAGTAGATATTGTTCCTAAATCCAGCCAATTTGTGCTAATGTGTAACCTTACATGAACCTTCATTAAATGTATTTAAAACAAAGTTGTGTTTTTTTGTTTTGGATCAACGAGCAAAACCAACATAGATTGGATCTATTGTTTTTCAATGACTCGATGCTTTTCAGATGGCTAACTATGCAATTCCAATTGACTTTCTATTCCACAATGTTGCCACAAATTGTCTGGGGAGGAGGCCCAGGCAATCTGACCTGCGAACAGTCTCCGAGTAAACGTCACGTTGCAGCTATGCTCCTCGGGCATCAGATGACGGAAGTAGTGGGGGAGCACTGCTGGTTAGTGGTTAGAGGACTACGGCGGCATGAGCGAGGGGTATAGAGGCAGTGGGCTTGATTACCCAAATAATTGCTTAAGATGTATAAGTGAAATGCCTCGCCTCACTTACCATAAATAGCAACCAGGCCTGACTGGCACTTGAGCTTACCCAGTGCGAGACAGCGTGTTCCAAGATTTTTTTTGTTGGTGGTTTCACCTTTATGTTTGCCAGTGAAAGCTCACTCGGGATGGAGACGTGCCAAACACTTGGAAATGCTGTGGGCATGCAGGTTGTAAGAGGGCTGCATACCCCACCCTTTGCCTAGCGTCATCCTGAAAAGACTTTGCTCCGGTGAAACGCGTTACAGTGAGAGGGGCATGGAATTCATAGAACGTTTCTCGATTTAAGACCTAGTGATTATTATTCGTCTATTCGACTTCGGCAGCCGCTTAATCGTCTAGATGGTCGCGGTCTAGATGGCCTAGAGCCTATCCTGGCAGACACAGGGTGCAAAGGAAGGGCTGTACCCATGATGGCACGCCAGTCCATCACAGGGCACCGGGGGCAATTTAGTCCCCAGGCCAATCAACCTATGCAACAGCATGTCTTTGAAGTGTGGGCAGAAACCAGAGTGCCAGGCGAAAACCCACGCGGACACGGGGAGAACATGCAAACTCCACACAGAAAGGCACCCGAGTCGGGATTCGAACCAGGGGATTCTTGCTGTGGGGCGGCAGTGCTTCTCACCGCGCCACCGTGCCGCCCTGTAGATATTTCTTTCCCAGCTAAATAATTAGGTGTCTAATAATAGCTGGCAATGAATGATTCCTTACCTGAAATCCCTATTTATAGACTGTGCGCCACCCAGACCTCGGATGGTTTCCATTAGCCTGCTAGAATGGAGAATTCCATGAAAGGCAGCTAAAAACACAATTCAGCCACTGAAATGTACAAATATGTGGAAACTTTAAAATATGCATGAAACATATACATCGCGTGTATATGTGGGTGGGCCTGTAGTGTTTTCCGCGGGTAAATTTCCGTGTACCTTCCTGTACATTGCCACACAGCTCTGTCATCTTTTTTTCTCATTAAAGTGCCAACAAGAATTTCCTCTGAAGCCAAAAGAAATATTCCCAAGAATGGCGCGGCACCTACGCGGCTGTGTCGATCGATGCCGCTCAGCTTCCTTACGCAATTGAGGCCCGGTGTCACATCCCCTCGCCAAGTTTCTGTCTCGCAAAAAAGATATTGTGTGTTAGTAGACTCCGAGGCACTATTTAATACGGGAATTGATTGCAGCCACTTTGCGTCTGAGGAATTGTGTGAGCCGACTCGAGCTGCACTATCATTTCGTCAGCCAAGTGTCACCATGCACATCGGCCCATCGGACAAATCTGCACAGAGCACAAGTCACTCTCAGTCTTTTTTTTTTCCTCTCGCTCACCGATAAATGAGCACAGGCCAGAAGGCTCAGAATGCCAAGAGGCCAGCAACAAGCAACACCATTGAAGGTGTAATAGATAAGAGCTGCTACGTTGTTGGAATTGAGCAAGGCTGTCCGAACTTGGGAATCGAGATGATGTGGCGAGGAGAGTGTGGGGGGGGGTGGGCGGGTGATGAATTCAAAAGTCGAGAAGCGCGAGGCTGGAAGGAGAAAGGGAAGCGTTGTGGTTGAACACAAAGTCCTGCGTGTGTCCTGCTGCCCTGGCAAGAGGGAAGCTCCAGAAGACAGAGTTAGGAGCCCCTGGGTGAGCAAGCCATAAAGATAGCCCGCACGGAAATTAAAAGCCGCAGCCTCGTGTGGTACTGGGGCAGGTGCTCGGGAGCCTCGAGGGGAGCATGTGGTGTAATGAGTGAACGATGCTAATCTCGACAGTAAAAGGTATAAATCAGGAAGTGTTTTACTCTGGTCGAAGCGGGTGAATGGGAGGGAGGGGGGGGGGCTGCGCTGTACAAACACCGCGACACAATTGGGGCTACAACGGCCATGAAATAGGCCCCATCATACATCATTCATGGCCATTCTTCGTCAGACCGACCCTCCACAAACAGTTTGCACAGCAACGCCACCCTGCCGCGCGCCGTGTCAGTCGCCACCCACGTCACCCAGGCTCGGGTCATTATGCCCCAAGCACAAACCTCACTTTCATGGGCCACAGGTGGGGGCAGAGCAGGCCAATGTTCAACGCAGAGCCTACGGCCAGCATGGCCCTGGGGAAGCAAATGCAAAAAAAAAAAAAATTGAGTTTTTTTTCATTTCCCCAAGTCCAAAATAAGGGAACTATTTGTTTATTTATTTACGACCTTGTTTACCCGCTCGCCCTATTTATTTAAAACTTGTATCCAGAAATAACAGCCTCGCAACACGATGAAATATCTTGTTTTCGCAGGTGCGCTGGGATCAACAAAATCAGCGACAGCCTCTTTAGATGCTAAATACAACACGTCGCGTTTGTAGCCAAACGTCGAATTATTAAAAACATTGAATCGGCGCTGCCAAATAATGTTTTATGCGGTAATTGATTTTAACCGTTGGGCTCCCTATTAGGATTCGCTGGATAGCGGGAACTTAGAGACGCAGAGATCGAACCCTCAAGAAATAAAGTACGGTGAAAGGATTGCCGTCACAAGAGGCACTCCACGCAAATAATTTCCAAATTATTTTTCACAGCCAAACAGTAAAATATAACTTAACACATTATGTACGGCCACCGCCTACCACATTACATATATTTGTTGATCTTTAATGACGAAGGTAGGAAAGTATTTTTATTCTGAACACAGCTTTTTTTTTTTAAAGAGGTAACAAGGATGGGCATTCGCAGTTAAACATAACATCACAATGCTATAGATCACTATGATTATTTACAAATACCACGTTTTTATCAATACCAGTGAGTAAAAAAAATGTAAGTTTTCCAATGTGGTGTTCGGGGGTGGAACTGTGTGGCGTTTGTTAAAATGTCGGACAGTTCACTTCATGTGCTATGGGAACCGCTTTGGGAAAACTGAATTCAATTCCTCTTAAGAGCTGCTCTTTCGGTGTATCGATGTAGTCATGTCGAGCGTTCCTCCTCTCTCCATTGCGCCCTCTCTCTTGCGATGGAGAGAAGAGGAACGCTCGACACGGTTATCCCAAAAGGGCAACTCTTGAGAGCAATTCTCATGCATCGAGCAACCTACATCCATGCGTTGAAATAAATTCGGAACTGCACGGCACAACCGCGGCAAAAAAAACCCACGCAGCTGTAGAAAAAAAACATAAAACCGACAACGAAACGTCGGCGGGCATTTAACAAGTGACGGTGTGGTCCCATCTTGACTCGGAGTCAATCAGGAACCTTCAAGCCCATGTGTGATAATACAGCCAAGGTGAGCCAGGTTTTTCATAAGGCTTCAGTGAACCTGCTTGGAATAAAAAGCAAGCGGGCGCGCCATCCCCACCTGTAACAATAGCGCGGTTGTATTTGCAGCCTCTTTTTTTCCCCCTCTTTTCGCTGAACTATTTTTTTTTTTTCAGCAAAGGCTCCACTTCACAGCGGAAAATGTAAAGCAGATGTGAGGGAGCGATGGCTGCTGCCGCCCGGCGTTTGTACAAACAGAACACTGTTTGTGGGCCCAGCGCACACCTGCTACGGGGAAAGAATAAGCAGGTAGATGGAACAGCGCGGTCGTTTCATACAAACTAATATTATTAAAGGCTATTATGGGTACTTTTCAAAATAAGTCACACGCGTAAATACACACACACGTGCACACACCCTAGATTTAATTTCTTCGTTTGTAATAAACAAAGGAGGGTTGAGGGTTCAGCCCAATACAGTTCAACGGTTTACTGTACCAGCATCTCATCATCAAATGTGGAATGGCACCCGCACAGCATTATTGAGATACCATACTGTCCAGTCAAGTGACTGAGAGTTCATCTCTCAAACATGCCCTCGCATAGAAGCTAAAGGTGTTGCCCTGCAATGCCTTGCTCACGTCGCTGCCCGGAAAGTGGCCTCCGATTAGACGGATCTCCAGAGAAACTTTCTAGAGAGTATTGGGACCTACTCTCCGACTCTTGCCAGAAGTCTGGTAAGAGGCGGTAGTACCCACACTTCACCCCACCACACGCGACCTTTCATATCAACCACGGCGGTGTAGCCGTTTATACCGCTGCGTTGACAGGATGCGTAGGGGGGATTCGGAACACAATCTCAACCGCCGTACCGGGAGATTGGGCTGGCGAGCTCCATCACAGGTGCAGTGTGCCAACCAGTTTAGCGTGGCAGCGTCGTGCCCACAGGGGCTTTACACTTGGCAGCGGTGGCAAGTGTGCATTCGTGTGTCTGTGGAAAGCGGGCGTGTGGCGGTTAGCGTGTAACGCCACGAAACCGGCGCCCCGAGTTCGATTCCCGCTCACAGCTAACACGAGTGGAATTTTGTGACCCGCTCCTGGGCCTCCCCCGAGGTCGACTCAGCCTCAAATGAGTACCTGGTACGGTGTGTAAACATCGAGGCAAAGGCGGTCGGGCGTGGTGCTGGCCGCCCACCCCTATAGTGTGCCGTCCTGGCCTTCATAGATGCTCACTAACAGCACCTGATCCCACAATGTGTTACGGCTGTTCGGGTAGGGTGTTAGGTCTGTTGTCTCTTTAGTGACTTAAATGCAACAGCCGGAAGCAATGGTGCCCGTTTTTGACAAGTCACACAAGTTGACTGGATAACCAAGCAAAACCGTCCAAGCATTTGTGCAAGGAACTCAGGGTCACAGGTCCTGCTTTGTCCACTTATAGGTGGCCGTTGGGACGGCTTGCGGCAAGTCAACAAGTGTTTGTATTGCACTGGTACAAGGGTTTAGACACATAATTGTGTCACCAACAGCTATTGCCTTACCCGTTTGTGGAGGACGTGACAAGCCATTATGGGAACGTCTTTTTAAAAACACGTTTAAACACATATCTAAACACAGCTGACACAATCACCGAGAATGAGCCCGAACTGTCAGGTTTTAGAAGCTAAGCAGATTTCGCATGGATAACGCTTGAACGGGCGACTGCCACTAATAACACGGGCTCCTGGAGCGCTACATTGTGAAGCATAATTTATAGTTGTACTGTCCTTCTACGCTTCCCAACACACTTCAATAAACCAGACGGACCAGCACGGTGACCATATTACAATTTTTCTCAAGAGCTGCGCTTTTTTGTGGTAACTGTGTCGAACTGTTGAGCTGTGCAGTTATTTACGACAAATGTACAACAGAGAGGGGTAAGCAAGTTATAACAGGAGGAAACCGGAGCACCCGGTGCAAACCCACGCTGACACGGGGAGAACGTGCAGACTCCACACAGAAAGGCAGCGAAGCCAGGAATCATACCCGGGGCCTTCTTGCTCTGAGGCAGCAACGCTACGCACGGCGCCACCGCAAGAGATGCATAAAGAACGCTCGACACGGCTATCCCAAAATACCATCTCGAGAGCAATTCTCATACACCGGGCCCTGAAAACTCACGTCAGTAGAAGGTGAATAATTGTCACAATGCCTGGACAATTGTGGCAGCGTGGAGAGGTCCTCATCCGCTAGGGGCTGACAAGGGGCCACGCGCACAGGTGCGCACATCTCCACGTGCTCGCCGTGTTTGTATTGTACAACCACATCGAGATCTCGTACAATCTGGACAAATTGTTCATTGTCATTGGCGTGCACCTGCTGCAGCTAACACACAACACACGGAGCTACAGGGTCGTTTGGTTAGCACCCGGTGGCTTTCATCCACCCCTAGCCGAAGTTCGCATTCCGCACCGGGTTCTCGCTTAAAGGCGAGTCGGCGCAATGACGGTTTGTCTCGTTTTCAGATCCCAATGACCTACAATGTGTACGGCAAGGAAGTGGCCCGGTCAGCCACAGTCGTATTGCAGGGCCCGAATCACTGCCCTTACATTCCCCCAACCACACGTATAGACAAACGGGGACACGCACAGTTAGCGAGCACCTATTGAAGCGAGCATGACACGTGTGGGTGTTGCCAGCACCTCACCTGGCTGCCATTGGCTTTAAACTGCAGAATTATTTACACACCGTGCCATTTATGGCCGAGTTGATCTAGGTGGTACCACTCACCGCTGGCGTATATGGTCAGGAATCAAACCCAGATTTTTGGAAGCGCGGCACAGTGTGCTACCCATTAAGCCACCACTCTTCATACACACGAGACAAAGATCCCCGTATAGCCTGAACAGACTTTTGTGGCAAGTACTGTTTGTTGAGCACCTACAAAGTCCAGCACATCACACAAGGTGGTGGGTGGCCAACAGGACCGGTTTGGAAAATCGTCACTGGTGTTGGCCGTGAGCAGGATTCGAACTCGGGTGGCCAAGTTTCTAGCCCAGCGCGCTAACCACTGAGCCACCACTGAGCCACCGCTCCCCGCACACACACACAGCACACACAGCACGCCTTTTAAGGATATGAACCAGCTGGAGTATTCACGGTTACACTAGCGACAGGGGTAGGAGGAGAGCGTCGGCGCCAGGAGTTTGGCTGCATCAGTTGGTGTCGCGCTTGGCGAACAGCCCACAGCGCGATTGTGGCCACGCGACCCGCGCTATGGGCCATATAGTAAAGCCACAAAAATACATAGAGATGCGTTACTCACAGAGATACGCGTAGAGATACATTAAAGACAAATCACAGTAGTGTTATTGTGGCCAAGCCACCCAAACTATGGACGTTTTAGTTAGCCTACTGCAGTCTGTGCTCCTTCAACGGAGGAAGAACAGCAAACTACACAAACTCGCTGTAGAAAAAAAAAACATCGTGGCTAGCACCAGACATCGACGTTGACATGCAGCTCCTGAACATGTGGCCATCGTGCGTATAGTACAGAACCGTCATCCTTAACCGGTGGGTCGCGACCCATCAGTGGGCCACGAGCGCCACCTAGTGGTTCGTGGAGAGCTTACTCAAGCGTGCCACTTGGTGCAAAAGATCGAGAATCCCTGGAATGGAAGACGGGGGCAGGAGGCTCGCGGCTGTGCGAGGCGGCGTTTCGGAGTCCCCCACGTAAGGAGCGACTCGCACCGGATGTTTTCCTGCATTCCGTATCTTTACAAGAACGACAGGAACGCCGTTAGTAATGGATTCGTCATCGCAAAAAATGTGCCGGCCAATATTTTAAGCGTTCTGCAATGGCTCAAGGGTTCAAAGAAAGTAAGCAACTTTGAGGAAGGATGTTGGTGGGAGTGGTTTTTTTTGTTAGATTTTTTTAAAAAAATACATCCACCAACGCGTATTTATGACATTCCAAGCCAAAAATGGCATAGACGCGTATTTCTATATTGTTATTTTATTTTCGTGCTCGTTTTTGGCGGGACAAAAAATGTATGTATTTCGCTGTCCGTATACTGTTTCGGTGTAAATTCTATGCTTGGCATTTAAAGTTTGCCAGATCTGGTAGCAGGTTGCAGGAAGGCATGCGCGTTCTCGACGCCAACTGTCTGAAATGTAAGCCTGCTTACATTTTTCCGTTGTAAGGGGCCCCTATTTATGTATGTGTGCGTGCATGCAAGAGAGTCCTATTTAATAACTAGTCAATGAGAATTTCTCTCTGTAGCTGTTCCTGCGGGATAGCCGTGTCGAGTGTTCCTCCTCTCTCCTTGGCGTCGTTTCGCCTCCGACACGGCTATCCGGAGCCTTGAAAACCAACGTCATTTAAACTGGTCAATATTCAATCTTGAAGCCATCTGTGGTGGGGCGAATGGCTTTATCAGGACAGCTGCCGATGTAAACAACATCAGGCGAGCAGGTACAGGACTAACGCACATTTGCATCGTTACAATTTCTGGCCAATTGTACCTAGTGTCTACCTGGATAGGCACCGGATTACCGCAAAACTGTACAGGATTAAGCGGTTTCGGACAATGAATGAATGAATAAAATTTTCTGGCCACAATCACCCATCGATTCCAGACCGAGTCACGGACCCCGTTAACTCGCTGGCTTTCCCCCACACAATTATTTCTCTTCGAGGTGCGACAACATATATACACATATTGTTTTCTTCTCCAAAGTAATATCTACAATCTCGGAAAGGATGCCATATGCTGTCAAAAAAAACACACAGTTGTGTTCGGCAAAAACCCGACGCCCACATCGGCTAGACAGATGGGCAAACTCTGCTCGGCCCATTGAACCGACTCCCCGTTATTTGATTATCTAATCTCCTCTGTTCAGCGTTGGTTTCATCCCTCAGTTTGTTTTCACCCACCCCCCACCCCAACCCTCCAGCACTCACTGCCTTCCTTTCTCAGCAGCCTGCCACAGCCAAGCAGCATAATGAGATAATAAACGAAATGGCAGGCTCCCATTGTCCGTCCCCGTGAACGCAGTGCACGAGCGTTGCACTAAAACAATACGGGTGTGTCGCAACTGCCTTTCAGGGAGCACTTTTGCCACTGGGCCCCGTCTCGCTATTGAACGAGCATCTGTACGCGCCACTGCGATATTATACACTGTGGCTTATTACATCACAAACACACACACACACACCTCGTGGACACCCAGTTGTCAATCACCATTGTCAATCACGATTGTCAATCAGGGGAGGCGCGGTGAGTAGCGCTGCCGCCGCACAACGAAAAGAACCCCGGTTCGAATGCCGGCCTGCCTGGGAGAACACTGACGGACAGAAAGTGGAGCATATGGACGAGATAACATCTGCAGGATTAAAGACATGCTTTTTCCTGTTCAAGATATTAAGTGCGCGGCACGGTGGCGAATCGAGAAGCGCTCCCGCTTCACATCAAAGGAGGTTCTGGCTTTGCTTCCTGGCTCGGGTGCCTTTCTGTGCGGAGTTTGCACGTTCGCCGCGTGTCCACATGGGGTTTTGCCGTGTACTCCGGTTTCCTCCCACAGTCCAAAGACATGCTGCTGCCTAGGTTAAACTGGCCTTACTAAATTGCCCTCGTAACGTATATCGCACGTAAACCTGCAGCGGGCCACCATTCAAATCCAGAAGCTGTCTTCACTTTACATGCAAATCCATCAAAGCCGCGCGTTACTTTTGCACCAAACAATCTGCACGAAACGTGCCGTCTACCTCCGACGCAGGAAAACAATGGGGCGAATAAAAATACGATTTGCAATCTGCTTGTCAAAACTTGACCGAACTCACTTTCCGCTTACAATTAAGCTCGCCATATGCCGACGCCGCATCCGTTTGTTTTGTTGTTTCCCTGTGCCCGTGCGCGGCTCGGGGCAGCGTGCCTCTCCTGCGAAAGATAAGTAGGTTATAGGAGATTTGCATTCATTAGCGTCCCGAGCGAATCCCCAAATAAATCCTTTTATCGAGCCCCTTTCGCTGGCCCTGGCAGATGTGCTGATTGTGTCATGCATGATGAATGTGCTGCCGCAACGTTAAGCAGGACCAGGCTGCAGACGGACGAGAGGAAAAGACCTCAGCTTTCGGGAATAACCGCGGTTAGATGAGTTCTTTATAGTTGTAAAGTGTAAAATGAACGTTGAATGAGAGCACCGTGAGTGCGCTGGCTGCTGTGCTACTTTGTGGCCGGGTGGTGCAGTCGTAACATCTGCACCCCACATAAAGAAGTCCTGTCCAATGTGGTTCGATGATTCACGCCTCGAGCACCTTTCTGTGTAGACTGTAGAGTGTGTGTGCTCTCTTCCCCATGTCCTGCGTGGGTTTCCACTGAGTTCTCTGGTTTCCGCCCACAAATAAAAATAAACACTCGTTAATTAATCGGCCGATAATGTCATAATATATTGGAAGCAGTGTCTGGCAAATGTTGGTGACGGTTAGCTGCATGGCTGCCTTCCCCCAATTTATGAGAAGGCCAATTTATGTTATGGGTGGAAAATGTCTTATTAAAGCATTGGGAAGCAACTTGGCGTTCTTGTAAAAGCGATATTTCCATGTTTATTGCGTCGAATGAATCCCGTAAAGAGCTTGCAAGCTGACTGGATATTTTTTTTACAGTAAAAATAAACATCTATCAACATCTATCGACCTTCCTCTCTGCGGCTTCCTCGCGCCTCCCTATTTCATGTCTCGTCAATGACCCAGGCGTGGAATCTGCACGCGTTACAAATTACAAATCGTATCATCCTTATTCTAACTGTACAAATCCGACAGAGCGGGGAAAAAATAATACAAAATGAGAGGGTGATAAAACGAGACGAACAAATACCCACAAGCTGGTTATAGAATTGAATTGTGAGCGCGGATAACGACATCAAGTCTCGTGAGAGGGGAACCTACCTAGCCTGAACGGAGGCCGTGCTGTACGGGCTCTTGAGTGGCTGTAGGGTGGCGTGGAAAGAGATGCCCGGTGCCCAGCCGCCACCGTGCAGATGGTGATGTCCTCATGGGGGTCCCCCTTCCTGTGAAGTTCACAGGTGCAGCGCTACCTCGCTCACGGTGCCCCCTGGGAATTAAACGTAAATAAACCAAATCCCAAATTGTTGTGGCCAAACCAGCAACTATCCGGCGACCGAACAAAAACCACAGCCCCTTCATTCCTCAAGACATATGGCATCTATTTATAGTCGCAACTGTACTCTGCCTCCACGCGTCGGGGCGCAGCGAAACAACGCACCGGGGGCAGCGCTGAGATGACCCACTGAGCGTTTGCATCGGTTTACCCACAGCCAGACGTTAACGGCACACAAAGTGAGTAGTTAGACGGCTGGGTAATGCAGTGGTAACATCTCTATCTCGTGGAAATAACGTCCTGCCCGAGGTGGTTAGTTCCCTGCCTAGGGTACGTTTCGGTGTGGAGCTTGTGTGGTCTCCCCCTGTTCTGTGTGAGTTTCCTCCAGGTTCTTCGGTTTCTTCCCATAACTAAAAAAAAGCACTCATTAATCGGCTGATTACATCATAATATAAAGGACACAGTTTCTGCCATTTTTTGGCGCCGGCTAACCCGTGGCTGCCTTCCCCCGCCTCTCTTGCAGTTTCCTAATGCCTCCGAGTCATCCTCTCTTCGGAAGAAAACCTCCGGCGTCAAAATAAAAAACCGTGCCATGCGTTATAAATCATGAAATTATGATTTTAAATCCACGTATTGTGACCATCGCGGAAAATACCATAGATTTTCTAAATATTCGGCGACTCTATCAGTGAAACAACAACAAACGTTTCCTCCCTCCCTCATAGCAGGGAAAAGGGTTCAGTATTTTCATTCCAAACATCGTTGTTTCACTACGGACACAAAAAATGTCTTTAATATTCCGTAACGATCGCAGCACTCCGGCCGTTGGAGCGTTCCGTCAAAACACGCGCTCAACTAGCTTAGCACCCGCGTGCGGGGGTCCTGTCCACCTGGGGGAATTCACCGGAAAGCGTGCTTTTAAGCAGAATTAGTGCCGCCAGAAAATCAGGCACATTTCACCACCTAGACCGTAACCCTAATTGCGGACCGTTTATAAAGGCCGCGAGCGTTTGCTATTACCCATACCTTTTCGGGCGCGGCACCGACAATGTAATAATAATACAATCTATTTAGAACGCGCGGCACGTATTTATTCAATTTCGAAGGTATTGATTCGTAAGAGAGAACGACTCGGGGGCGCGAGGAAACCGCAGAGAGGCGGAGGAGGCAGTCAGGCGGTTTGCAGGCGCCAACATATTGCCACACACCGAGTCCCATATATTATGATGTTATCAGCCAATTCGTTTTACGAGTGTTATTTTGTTGTTGTTGTTGTGGGAGGAAACCGGAGAACCCAGAGGAAATCCGCGCAGAACAGGGGGAGAACACACTAACTCCACAGGCGCAGATGTTAAGACTGCATAGCCACCGTGCCGCCCGGTATTCTAGCATTCACTGGTCATATAGGCTCATCCTGTCACTGACGAAAGTGAGAACATTCAACTTTGTACATCGGGGTAGAAACAAAATGTAAACACTTTGCCTGAACCTCCCTTTCACTCGGCTACGTATCAACTTCCCCATCTCGTGTATTACTTCCTTGCAGTCGTGGTTTCTACGAAATATATTATGGTGCTAGAGATAGCGTTATTGCACTCTTGGTATCCCTGTAAGTGCCAAGTCTGGGGTTTTCAATACAACCACAACACTTCTCAAGTCATCCGCTCCTATGATTGCCAATCCCCGTAGCCATATATTCGTATACAGGCTCTGCAATTGAATGACACTTAATATAATTTCACAAGAGTACAGTTTGTTTTTTCGAAGTTAGCACACACATCTGCCCAACCTGATAAATTCTAAACCCTGACAATGTTAGAAACCATGCATACATCTATTTAATATGCCGGGACAGAAGCTACTTTGTTCAAGAAAACCGTTCACACTAAAAAGGACAATTAAAAAAAATATATATATTAACAAGGCAACCTGTAAACTTTGTTTTGAAATCTATCCCAACATCAGTCTAAAGCCATATTCCTGTTATGGTTGTGGCAAACAAGGAAGGGCCTTTGGCAAGGCAACTTTTTTCCAGAGGCAAGAAAGATCTCGTTTCAGTGTGACTCACTCCACACGCAGCCCTCTCTCCGAATTCCACCTGAGCTTCCAAAGCTTGGGCACGGCACCTGCTCAACTAGCACCAGCAGGAAGCAACGATGGAGCGGTCCGATTCGTGATGCATTCACTCACTCGTGGTTAAAATATATAAGGGGGGAAAATTCAGCCCTGCAATTGCTGTTCGGGGGTCACTGCTGATGGAACAGCCTCCAAACTTTTAGACAGCTCTAGTAAGCCCACTCTAGAGGGCATTTAGCCTACTCTAACGACAACTGGCCAGCAATCTTTAAAAAGGTGAAAGAACCGGAGGTGAACGTGAGCCGGTACGGTCCGGTACGGTGCACCGATAAGAAAGCGACCGAAATATTCAATACAGTAGAGGTGGGAATGTGGGTTGTGACCTGACTGCTCCGGTAAGAAATCTAAGATGTTCTCACCCCTGGGAAGAGCCGGTGCTGTACCGAACCCACCACGAAACGTCACCCGCTTCTTCGAGCAGGAAATAACTTAGACCCTTTTGTGTTCAAATGAATGGACATATTTTTTATTTCCATAACATTATCGCGGACGTTATGAAGGATGTGCATTTAAAGTGGTAAAAAAACAAAAACCCGTTGCCCTTTTCAAACGCTCGAGACACAAAGGCAACCGGTGTCATGATCTGCTGTAGATTCAGACTGACTGCAGCAATCTCACGGTCAAAGCCACATGGAGTTCTATACTAATTGAGCCCACATGCTAAGCGTACAGAGACAGGCTCAAGGGCAGCCTTGGGGGAGCTCGCCATTGCCAACGTTTCCCACAATCATTACATGATTAGTTATGCCGCAACCAGCAACTCAGGAACTACAGGAGGAGCAGAAGGTGGGACTTTAAAACACACACAGAAGAAGAGCTCAATGAATTATGCATGTTGGGCAGGTGGGGGCGGGGGGTATGGGGGGGTAGTTACAAAAAAAGTCTGCTTATGGTCTATAATGCAGTTGACTCAATCCTGTGTTGAAGAAGAGAAAAGGATCTTTATCAAGCCCGAACAGAAAACAACAAAAAAGCGAAACGGTGCTAAGGAAAGTCTAGCCCCCCCCCTCTCAGAGTAACCAACCCCCACCTTAGAAAGGGTTTTTTTTTAGCCGGGGGGACGTTTATTCAATCGTGGGGGTCACAAGGTTTTACAGACACACAATGGCCGACAGAATGGCCCCACTGTGAGGGCGGGGGCACGTTGTATCCGCGCTGCTCGCCTCTGCCCGCGACACAGAGGCGTCTTTGTGGTTCCCCAGAAAAGACGAAGACGAAGCAAAAGAAAAAAAGTCACCGGCTGAAGCATAAAGTCATTCCCTCTTTTATTATTCATAGGCTCCCCTTTTTTTTGTTGTTTTGTAGCCCGCATCATTCAAACTCTGATTTAACAAAAAAGTAGTTCAGCTGCAGTCGAGATTTTTTTTCTCTTCTTCTTCTAAAGTTCTTGCATTTAATCAAAGAGGGTTTGTTGAACCACGCAGTTTACGCCGGTCGGATAGTCACCGCTGACATTTTCATTATTTTTCGTGATAATTTTCAAGCAGGGTTTGTTGCATCGTTAGGCCGTGCGGCAATTTATCTCCCATCACGACTAGGTATGGGCCTTTTTTGTCAAACACGTTGGAGGAGGGGTGGTCACAGCCCCACAGGGAGTGTACTGGACCTGGGCACGTACGAGTTGCATCGTGATAGATGGAGGCAGAGTCAACAAAGAATTAGTGGCTAACAAGATTTACAACAATATCCAATCCCACGTGCACTTGGATAAGCATACACTTAGCCGCGGTCTGGGCTGCGGACAGTAATTCGTACCGCCGCAACACGTTTTGTTTTGTAACGCTGACAGATGCTTGAGCGATTGCAGAAATGAGTGTGACGGAGGCGGTCTGCTGTTATAGAGGTGATGTAGCTGGCTCTGTCTATGTGTCAAGGGGCTCTCCGAGGTGTTCCAGTTTGACCCCTGCTCTCGCTGAGAAAGTTACAGGAGCTCTATCTGTAAATGTGCGTGCACCAATGTGTATTCAGAATCCCGCGGAACCCTCGGTAAATGGAGGCAATTGCTTCCTGGCGTCGTAAAAAAATAAACTAGCTTTACCTATTATCACATTTCCTTGTCTAAATATGAAGGTGGGCCGGTTACGCTTATCCTGGGCGAGTTGGGTCATAATTAACCGTCACAAAACGCCAGGGAGAGCTCACCACGTAAGCAAAATAAATGTTTAAAAATTATTTGCTTAATATGTTTATTTGGCATATAATAGAGAAGTGTGTTTTTGAAGTCTCTGATACGCCTACCTGAACTGTCCTCATTATTATGGATTCGCGCCACTTGTGAAGCTACATCATGTGGAGCGGTGACAGCGCTGTGAACCTAGCAAACTGAGTTCAAGTCCCGGCTACGGCGTACATAGGTGGCTGTGAGGACGGCACGGTGGCGTGGCGAATAGCGCTGCCGCCTCACAGCAAGAATTCCCCGGTTCGAATCCTGGGCACTCCCGTTTCCTCCCAAAATCCAAAGACATGCTGCTGCCCAGGTTAATTGGCCTGCGGACAAAATTGCCCCCGGTGCCCTGTGATGGACTGGTGGACACAGGAAGAACATGCAAACCCCACACAGAAAGGCACAGGAGCCAGAAATCGAACCCGGGGTTTACTGTTGTGAGGCGACAACGCTACTCACTGCGCAACCGTGCCGCCTCATCAAACACACATCCATCCAATGTCAGAAACCGCTTAATCCTGTACAGGGTCGCGGTGAGCCGGAGCCTATCCCGGCAGACACAGGGCGCAAGGCCGGGCTATACCCATGTTGGGACGCCAGTCCATCACAGGACACATCAAACACACATTGGGTTTAATTCTCCAAAACACCTCACCGTAGTGGCCTGCAGAGCTCTTACACACCATTCTCTACCGTGCTTGAGCCCCCAGTTGTGAAAGTGTGCTCAAGCTGCCTCAGTCGCACAGCGTGAGTCAGAATCAAGTCCAAGTTATCTTTCTTCCGTATTATCAAGAAAATAACGACAGCTACAAACACGGTATGTGCAGGTCCATTTGAAAACCATGTCCCACGGAAACGTATCGTATTCGATAACTATCACTTTTTCTACGTCCTACTCTATTTTAAGCTGGTCGTGCTTGATTTACACTGTGCGGGTATACGTGTTAGTGTATAAAATCGCACACCACAAAGATCAGCATATACACTGTCTTAGAATAAACGTAATACAAAGACAAGTGCTAAGGTATCTGATCCCCCTGAGCAGAGCCCGACCACATTCAAAATGTACATCATGTATAAAGACTAACAAATAAGCCGTTTTTAAGGCAGCTTAACAATGTCATGGGCTTGCATTTGCAGTGTTTGGCCCAAGAAAAGATTTTCTGATCTCAGCAAAACAGCCCAATGGAGAGATTATCGCTGGGTTAAGGACTGGGTGTGCAGGCAATGGGATAATCTTCCATACTTCCCACCCATTGGTCACACTAATTAGATGATTTGAAGAGGCTTTGGCCACTTTTGAGGCAGTCAAACGTGCATCATTCAGGATAGCAGCTTTAACTGATTACTTGCTCTGGAGGCCCTAATTGGGCCAGATTTACAAGAGCCCGACAAACACGTAACTCTGTCGCGCTTCGCGAGGCTATCGGACACATTCCTTTCGTGGGCATTCATCCGCACAGCGTGAATCAATCGGCTGTGGGGCGCTCGGCGTGTCCTGCTGTCGTCCTAGTGGGCTGTAGCGCCCTGTAGCTCCCTGAAAACAATGCCCACCAAGGTTGCCAACTGTCCTGGATTACCCAGGATCGCCCGAGTTTTGAGGTGGCTGGACCTGGGAAAAATCTGGACTTCTTCCTGGAAACGGGGAAAATTCCAGCATTGTGTTACTTGCTTAATAATACACCACTCGAGGCAGTGTATTCACATGGTAGTTCTTCCCTCTTCCGGCACTGTGAGATTTTCATCTTTATATGATGTGTCCGGGATTTTTTACCTCGGATGTGGCAAGTGAAGTGCCCGTGCGTGCGCTGGTCTTTTTGCATCAATTTCCAAACACCTCCTATCCCGCTAACATTTACAGACATAATGGTTGCTCTTCAGAGCGGTTCTTTCGGGATAGCCTTGTCAAGCTATCGCCCTCTCTCCCTCGGAAGCACCATCAGGCCTTATAGACAAGCCCTGAAGAGCAACCATCATGAATCGAGCCGTGAAAAGCTACATCAGTATATATACGGACACAATCGTCGCAGGCGGACTTAAAAGTACAGTGCAATGAAGGATCTATTCTAACACCTTCAGTCTTTTTAGAAATGTGGCAGCAACAAAAAAGAACAAAAAAACAACGTTGGACCTGGGAGAGTCTGTCTAAAATAACACACAACGCAGCACAAAAATCAATCACAGAAGTTTAACTGTGCCGTAAAAACAGAGAAAGGTGTGCATTACCTGGCTGGTGGGTTTTTTTCTCTGTTCCTAAATCTGGTTGTGTTTTGAGCCGCCCAGTTACAAACAGGGAGGGCATTGTTTTCAGTTTAATCTGATAATCTCCAGGGACCCACCGAGGCAGCATCCACGTGTCAGCAACATTTACGAGCAGGCAGCTTGGCACCCGAAAGATTCGATAGCGATCACTCGTTAACTTAGAAAAAAATATATATATTAAATCGAGTCAGCGAGCCATCAGCCCTCCGGGGAGGGTCTGTGACTCGCAGCCGCACACAATAAAGACCGCAGAAATACGTGGGCGCGCACACACAGACCTCTTCATACATTCCCGTCACTGACAACAACCTAAATGTTATCAATCATAGGTTATCAAAGAGGGGCAAGGGTTGAAATCAAAATAAAAAGGCATTAGTTTTAAGTGAATCTGTCTGCTGCCGAGTTAAACGCTGACCCCGGTTTCCACAGCCGAGCTGAGTGACGCTGGTCCAGCGGTGATGATGAACCGTGGGAGCATTAGGCGACCCCGAGTAGCAGTGAATCTTCCGCACGTCCAGTGTACAAGGACTTTATACATCACGTTACTTTGCGGTGCAACACACGCCGACTCCTCGATTTCAAGGTAACCCGATTTACGGAACTCGTGAAAGTTCTTCACCTGGGAAGCGATAGATAAAGGTACAGCCCTGCAATAGCTCGTTCATGCCACTGCTGGTGAAGGACCTCATTACAAGAGATAGCATCCACACGTAACCCTAATTCACGTGACTATTAGTCATTCATTGTCAGAAATCGCTTAATCCTGTACAGGATCGCGGTAAGCCAGAGCTTATCCCGGCAGATACAGGGCGCAAGACAGGGCTCTACCTAGGATGAGACGCCAGTCCATCACAGGGCACCGGGGGCAATTCAGTCAGCAGGCCAATTAACCTATGCAGCAGCATGTCTTTAGACTGTGGGAGGAAACCGGAGTGCCCGGCGAAAACCCACGCGGATACGGGGAGAACATGCAAACTCCACACAGAAAGGCACCCGAGCCGGGATTCGAACCCGGCTATTTCTTGCTGTGAGCTGGGTGGGCAGGGGTAAGGAAGGATTTTCACATGCTTTCCCGTTGTTTCTAATGCCTCGCCGAGAGATTTGCATGAAACTAGCGAGCGATGGATTGGAAGTCCGGTGTGTTGACTATTGCACCACGGCAGCGTCCGACCGCGAAGGTGTTCGCGTGAAATTATCTGCCAGCAGCTACGGAGTAAAGGCTCGGATTTACTTGTGGCAAGCGTAATTGCACGTTTTAATGCGTGTGTTGTCTCCAAGCCAAGACTAAACGCTCACGGTCAAAATTATTAGAATACAGTAACCACAACAACCAAGATGTGAACTTAAAAAAAAGAGAAAACGTCACCGTTAGTATCCTGTGATATTTTGTTCTAGCCACATTTAAGATTCGTAAGCGAGACACAAGCAAACTATATTTATTCAACCATCCGCAGTTATTTATTCGTCTGCAGCTCTGACAGCTCCATCAGCGAGAGCGATTCCCACAACGCATCGGGTGACCTCAAACCAGTTACAAAAAAATGCATTTAATTTTAAGGGGATTACGAGAAACCGTTCATAAAATATGCCGTGTGAATACGCCAGAAATGTTTCCGGGCTGGTTTCGTAGACCGCCTGTATCCTAATTAAAAGTGATGTGTTTGTGAACGCAGGACGACCGCGTCACGAGGTTCCGCACAGCAGCAACACTCATCAATCCCCGGAGCGCCTGGATTCTTGAACTGGCGCCTCCCTTGCATGTTCTAGGACTGGTGTCCGGCACACTGTCATGCCAGCCCCCCAACCCCTTCCTCATCTCACGAGGCTGCATCAAGCAATTATAACCATCTGTGCCGTGACACGCGCTGTAACTCACGCTCCTTCCCAGCTCGTGAAACTACCGTCGACCAATCGAAAACAGACACATATCCCCCAGAAGCACGTCCACGATTTAAGCGCAGAAAAATTGGTGGCGGCTCTCAAAATAAACTACCTCTCTCTCCGGTGGTGTTGTTTGATTTGTCTCTCGGTTTAATGGCCGCTCGGTGTTTCTTTTTTGGGGCAAGTGCCCGGGAGAGATCTCGCCTCCTACTAGGCAACATCGAAATAAGGGGCCTACGGTAAGGCACTTTAATATCTCGTTAAATGCCTCGCAAATAATGTGCGTTTTAGACAGAATACACCGTCAGTGGCAAATTATATATATTCTGAAATGTTATTGGAAAACTAGTGAAAGTGGTGTGGATTAGATATGTGGAGTGTAGGTTTTCACGGTACGATGCATGGGAATCGCTCTGAAGAGCTGCCCCTTTGGCATAGCCGTGTCGAGCGTTCCTCCTCTCTTCAAAACAACGTTGCGCCTGATGATGCGATGCCTCCAACGTGGGAGGTGAAACGTCACGAAGGAAAGAGGAAGAGTTCTCAGTTCAGCCATGCCCAATCTACTGCTGGATGAATAAGCAAGTGCTCTTACAATGGGCCCCCTAGTGAGAGCCACAAGCCAATGAGTGCACATGCACTGAATGTAAACCCAGGTCAAGGTGAAATGTCGGCGGCTACTGAAGCATCGTGTACCCTTCGTGAAGTCATTCTACAGACTTGCCATAACGCCCAGAGGAGATATAGTATTTTTACAGGCACATCCCAAAAACCTTCGGGAATATGCCTCATCTGCTTAACTATTCACAAAGGCTTCAATGAACCGCTTGTTTAAGCCAGAAAAAAAATTAAGGGAAAAAAAGCAAGCAAAAATGCGAGGGAATTAAATTGACGCTGAGAAAGAAAAATACGATAAAGTATGTTGGCAACTGGGCTTTCTTAAAAACTCAGCAAAAGAGAAAAAAAAATCTGAAAAATTATAGTTTCTGTTATGCTCAAACAGAGCCGTCTCAGTCAAAACAATGACTAACAAATATTTCCATAGCCCACTGAGAGTCCTTAAATATCAATGCCCTGGAGACAAATCCTCAGGATGAGGCGTTACACATTTTCTATGCAATAAGAACAAATTCAATAAAGTAAACTTCAATGAGAATGTTTTTTACACTGAGGCGGCTATGGCTAACATCAATGTCGAATGATATCTGCAGCAGTCCTGGGCTCCCCTTCGCCAATCCACATTGGCCATAATTGTGAAGTATGGCCAAACAACCGCTTTACAATTGCGGAGGCTTTCATCCAGTAGGGAAGTGAAAAAGGACCATAAATTATTGCTTTATTATGATTGTTACTGGCCAGGTGGCTCAACATTAAATTGAGCAGCTTCACAATCGCAAGGTTCGCGAGTTCAAATTTTGGTTTCTGGCTGACCCAGTCTATCATCCTTCAAGGGTCAATAAAGTGAGTACCACTTTGTGGAGAGATCAACAGCGCCTGTTCAATGGATAGACTCACTCTCTCCATTGGCATGTGGAATTTATACCACTTGCTCAAGGCTGTAAAAAAGACATTAACACCGCTTTAGTGATCGTTTGAGAAGAAGTACATTTTACTTAAATGGTTAACTTCACGATTCAACAAACTGTCCCAATTTAATTCAACAATGGACTCTTAAAAAAATAATAGTAGTGAATCTAGCGGCCTCTCGTGGTTGGAAGAGTTGACGAACCCATGAAAACATTCAAATTCTGTGACCCTCGGGTGAAAGGCGCTATATAAATGCTATTATTATTATAAATTAAACAATACATTAATTCTTACAAGTGATCTCCCTCTCTTGTTCGCGACGTTTCGCCTCCCACGTTGGAAGCAATAACGCCTGATGATGCTTCCAACGTGCGAGGCGAAACGTCGCGAGGGAGAGAGGAAGATCGCTCAACACGGCTATCCCGAATGAACAGCTCTCAAGATCAACCATCTTTAGAGAACGTATCATACATCTAGCCGTGAAACTCTACGTAAACAAACGGTACGGATTACCGATTGCCTGTGAATTATTATCATTATAACTACGCACAGATACAAACATACATGCATAGGCAAAAGTTTATTCCCCTTTGCCTAGCCGAGCTGGGTGAGGAAATAATCACAGGGGATTAAGTTTCCATATGTAAAGTATGCACACTAAAAATAGCAGTGGGTGTGAGAACATTCTGCCAGCTTGCATATAAAACCCAAATGGTACCCATGGGGGTAAATGATCCAATATGGTAAACGGTAGGTCACAAAAGGCTAGAAACTGGATTCTTCGGTCCCATTAATATTTTAACATCTACCAAAAGGTATTATAGTTGAGGACAAAAAAACATATACATTTCAAAGTAGATCAGCGTACAATGCGCTCCTCGAGCCATCCCAAGGCGTTATTTGTAAAGAGGTGAAATGTTTAAAACATTGCTCACGTTCCATTTAATAAGCTTGAAAAGAGACAACCTATTTGCTAGTGTTGAAAACATTAATAATAATACATTGCTCGTAGTGGTCGCTTTCTTGCAGTGTCCGCATGAAAGTTTCAGGATCAAATTCAAATAAATAATTGCTCGAATTATAGAAGACTGTAAACCAGCAATCCAAAAAACAAAATGAAGACTTTTGTTTTTTTTCTTTATAAAATGTTACTGTGGATAAATCACCCTTCTATCTGTATCAAAACAATTCATCCGTCAACCATCCACCCATTGGTGTTATTGTTATGAACAAAGTAAATGTGTAAACACACTGATTAGATATTGAGCTATAACTCTCCGCTGTGAAATCAGCCTTCGTATTTTTCTCAAACGTATTTTTCACATATTGCACGAGCCCACGGTGTTAGAAAACAGAGGCCTGGCATCTTCCCCTGACCACAGATATGAACCCCAGCAGATTGTTATCATTTGCCAGTAATTGAATGCACTGCTCCTGATGAAATACAGCGGTGAGAATGTTTTTTTTTCTCTCCCAGTTTTAAACGTTTTTGTTTTTTTGTTAAGGAGTGGGATTTGAACATTCTTTAGACTGTAACAAAAAAAACATTTGCATGGGTGGAAAGATTCCCGGAAAGCATTATTGTGCAGTGGCAGCAGTGGCATTAACCAATTCATTCCGTCGAGAGTTGCGGAAGTGACCTACATGTATCCTGAGTGGGAATACGTTGGTAAAGTGGAAAATAATGTTTGCTCTTGTATTTACTGTTAGCACTACGTTTCATTCCAAAAACACCAACGACAGCCAATACCCTTTGGATTTAGAGCCTCGAAATGCAACTGCATCACAAGAAGCTGTACAAAAAGTGCAGCGTGCACTTTGTTGAGCATTACAATTTATAACGTGCGGCACATTATTCGTTCAATGTTGAAGGTGTTTGAAAACAGAAAACCAGAGAGGCGCGGTAAAGGCAGTCACGCGATTAGCCAGCGCCAACATTTGCCAAAAGCTCTGTCTTGTGTATTTTGAGTTTATCGGCCAATGAATGAGCGTCTTTTTAGTTATGAAAAAAATCGGTTAACCTGGAGGAAACCCACGCAGACCGAGGGGAGAGCATACAAATTCTGCACAGAAAAGTGCCCGAGGTGGGAATCGAACAGTGCCGGGCAGAGTATGATTGATATAAATTTATCAATCAGCCTGGACTTGAGAAGATATATTGAATTGGTTGCACGGGTAGGCCAGGGCCGGGGGTTTTACAGACTATGGTGGCAACAGTAGAGATGGAGCTACGTCTCGTTGAGTGAAGAAGTGTTGAGGGTTCAGCCGACGAGACTTGGCTGCTGGAGATTAGAGTAAGTGAAAGGGAGTAGAGCAAGACAATTGTGTGAATTTACGATATATATAATGAGGCAAGTGTTTGTATGTATGCATATGTGTGTATCGGCACTGAGAGTACCGGGTTCGAATCCTTCACAAGCGCAGATTTTATCTGCACAACACGAACTTTAATGTGTTATTTCATTTTTACTCCCCACTTATTGATTGCATTTCTTAAGCGTTAACACTATTTCAGCGTTAAATATCCACTTTCGCACGAGGTACCATCAGCCCCTCTTAAGCATTCCTCCGCGAATATCCTGACGTCGGAAGAACGTGTTAAACGCTTGGAACAAAATCTCCCGTAGGGCGGGTACTCTACTAGTACCCAATACTCTCTTGTGTTGTGATACATTTACACATCTAGTGAAAACCGAAGTTTTATTGCACTCGGGGAAAGCGGTGCCCTGCCAGATCGAACAACATTCTCAAGCGCGGCGAGTTTGACCATCTGTGCCAGGTCACGAGTGACGGCACAAAAAAACCTGTTCATTGTCAAGTCCCAGGAGGAAGTTACGTCCGACCACAGCCACGTCTGTCGTCAGCCGAGACGATAATGCCCTTGACACACGTGGAATTTCCGGAAAAACACAGCCGAGTTCCAGAGCCGGTGTCTGTAAACACGCGCACTGAGTGGGCACTGACGTCAGAGACCAAACACGAATTTGAATGTTCGAGCGTTAGACGCAGCATTCCTCCGCGAGTACTCACGACGCTTGGAATCACAACATTTCACCGTCAATGTCGAACACCGCGTGATGTAATCGGCATTCCAAAACAGGTGGGGAAGCATCTTTGAACTTGAACTTTCAGGAGAGAACATACACCCATACTACACCGTGTCTGTATGCCATGCGCATATTTGTACTTCTTCTTTGCGATTCTTCGAAGCACGATGGTCAGCTTCGGGTGCCATTCTGTTTGGAATCTGAATGTTCCCCCCATTTGCGCGTGGGTTTTCGCCGGGAACACCGGTTTACTGCCACAACCCAAAGACAAAACTGCCGATGCCGTCGAGGTTACTTGGTCTGCTGACTAAATTGTCACCGGTGCTCTGCGATTTACTGGCGTCTCATCATGGGTATAGCCCTGCCTTGTGCCCTGCGTCTACAGGGATAAACTGCGGCCACCGCGACCCTGTGTGGATAATAAGCTGGGGCGGATAATCCGTCCGTCAATCCATTGTCAGAAACCGCTTAATCCTGTAGACTAGTGTGTAGAGGGTCGCGGCGAGCCGGAGCCTCTCCCGGCAGACACAGGGCGAAAGTCAAGGCTATACCCACGATAGGACGCTAGCCCGTCACAGGGCACCGTGGGCAATTTAGTCAGCAGGCCGGTTGAACGTATGAATGTTGCCCCCGTAGCTGGCTACGTCACCTCCGTCTGGTCTGTGTTGCCGGCGGCTCGGTGACACATCAACAAGCCAGTCTCCGTCCGATGTACCGCACTTGAACCCATGACCACAAGGGACGCGGGCATATCTCCCTCCCTGCGTCCTCTCTTCCTGCCTACAACGCCTTCACAAAGGCCCCAATGGGAAATGAGTGTCAGACACCTTACATGGTTACACACCTTGGAACAAAAGGGCTCGACCCGTTCGGCACGTAGTGGGTAGTGGGTAGCGCTTCCGCCTCACAGCAAGAAGGTCCCGGGTTCGAATCTCGGCTCGGGGTCGAATCTCGGCTCGGGGTGCCTTTCTGTGTGGAGTTTGCATGTTCTCCCCGTGTCCACGTGGATTTTCGCCAGGCACTCCGGTTTCCTCCCACCGTCCAAATAAAAGCTGCCAGGTTAATTGGCGTACTGACTAAATTTCCCCAGGCGCCCTGCGATGGACTGGCGTCCCATCCTTGGTTTTCCCCTGCCTTGCGCCCTGTGTCTGCCGGGATAGGCTCCGGCTCACCGCGACCCTGTATAGGATTAAGCGGTTTCTGAAAATGGATGGATGGATGGCTCGACCCGTTTTGCGATGCCGCAGTTCCACTGGCTGACGAGTATCTTGTGTGCAGTAGCGCAACTGCCCAAGGCACAAACAAGCCCGATTTGATAATAAGCGAGGCTCATGGTAATGGGCCCAAAGCCAACTTCTGCACATACCATGATGCTGTGTTTTTTTTTCCCCTAATATATAATCGGAGCGTAATTCAATAAAAAAGTGATATTAACGGCCCCACTGTGTTACATGCTCCGGTAACTGTGATGTCTTCATTTGGAAGAATTATTTGTATTTTCTGCATTTGGCTGAATGATGAAGGGGGAGCGCATGCCTTAATTAGAGTGAGGTCACAATTGACCCTGACAGTCGATGACTAAAGGAGAATAACAATCTGTGGGATTAAATGTTAAATTCCCACTACTGCCCTGAAACACATCTGGTTATGTAATGTAGACACATTTACACGATATATTTGTTTTGAATAAGGCTCTCTTTGTAGATTTGTACATATCATTTTACGTTGAGTAGTGCATTTTACAAATGTGCATTCCTTTTATTAGTTAAGGTTTCATATACTTAAAGAACAGTATAAAACGCACTAGTAAAGGTGTACATTTATCTAAAATAATAAAGAAGGGATACAATATTTTTTTCCAAAGTGAACCTAATTTTACCACTAAACTAATTATTTGATGCTGCTGCTGCATTGCCAGTGGTGCACACGCACAATTATACATATAGAAAAATACTCAAAACATTTGAGAATTTCTTTCCAAAGCTGTTGCATCGGGGTAGCCCGAAAGAACAGCTTTGGAAATCAATTCTCATACACCGAGCCATGAAAACCTACAACACTGCGGCCTTAAAATTAGATATATATCATAGGCGATATTTTGGGTAATGTGGCTTCTATGAATGTGTATATTTTTAGAGGAGTGTTATCCATGAACGAGTTGTATTTTTTGCTACTCTAAATACGGTAAGTTTGCAATGCCAGAAATAACGCTTACGCCATATGGACACTGTGTGAACCTGAGCTCTGTACATGTTTATCGATGGCCGACGGTGTTACTAATGAGTTTTTCTACATAAATCTTCGAGGTCAAAAGCTAATTGATTTTTGTTCTTTCCCGACATGAAAGGGTTTTCCTTCTGCCACTTCCTGTCGCAGATTTTCACAAAAACAGTGCCCAGGGGGGGGCATCTAAAGCAGACAGTGCTCGATCGTTTTGGCTGTCCCACCATTATTGTGGAGATTTGTTGACGCTGACAGATGGGGCTGCGAGAGTGAGCAGACAAATCGCCCTCTAAACACGACGTGCACAAACAGCATTTCTTGTGGATGCAGGTTTCCATAAGCTGAACAACAGGAGCAGCCCTGCAAACATTAAAATCTCTAATAAAAGCTCGCGTTGTCGACCATCATACCCGCCGTGATCAATCAGCCTCCCACACATAATGCGGTGTTTGTGCACGATGTGACCGTCATTGTTGAAAACGTTGTTGAGAATTGCTCTCAAAAGCCGTTCGTTCGGGATAGCCGTGTTCCGCGTTCCTCCTCTCTTCAAATAGCCATCTCAAATGGCAGCTCTTATGAGTGAGTCTTATACATCGAGCCATGAAAACCTACATTAATACATTTACAACGAATAAATTACGCTAATTCTGCATACTTTGTGAATGAATTGCTGTTTGGTCACGTGGGTTTGTTGCCCATACTTCACCATGCTGGTCAGTGCCGGCTGGTGTAGGGTGGTGGGGGTGCGGGCAGAAGCGGTTGAGATATCACGTGCCAATGATACTGGACGTGACCAGGAATCGAACTCGTATGTGCGCCTCGTGCCAACCATCACCGTTCCAACCGATGGGACATACACATAGACAATACATTAACATGTTACATATATATTTTTAAAAGTAGCTTTTTCTTTCTATAACATTTAGAACAAATTGTGTATGAATAAGTACACGTCTTTAGTTTAAATATATATATAAAAATAATTTATTTTAAAAGCTATTCCTTTGGAAAATAGCCTTCGCGAAGGAGAGAGGTTGAGCGCTCCACACTGAAAGAAAAAGCTTGGAAAGGCAATGTTCAATCACCGAGTCGAGAAAACCGACATCAGTACAAAAACAATAGCAACATTAAAATTAAACTCTGATCGCTCGGGGAGAACAGAACTTCAGAAGCACCTGAAATACTTGGCCTTAAAAAAAAAGAAGTGAGCCAACACGGTCGGATCATTTCCTGACCACTTCTCGCGAGCCCATATTTCCCCTGCTGGCCCTCCCCTCTGTGACCTTACACAACGCTAAGTGGCAGGGGAATCATTGTATTGATTCTCTCGGTTTCAAAGAGGCCATTTCCACACCAAAGTTCCTAAAGAGGAACGAAAATAAAAGGCTGGAGATGGGGGGGGGTGGGAGGGTGGAGACGACGCCGCCATATAAATGCTGTAATTCACAAGGCCAATCTGCCGAAGGAAACATCTGTCACTTTCAGTACTGCACATCGAATAACGTCATCGTTACGACTGCGCCACGAAGCGTCTACGTGAGGGCCGAGCTGAAAGACAACGATGTCCAGAGGCTGTCCATCGTGCTTCGAAGAATCGCAAAGAAGAAGAAGATATCAAAACTCAAAGGCAGAGAATGTTTGGCCATGGGCAACCGTAGCATCGAATGCCTAAACGCACCAGGCCGCGGTGCAGAGGTGAAAGTAAGCTGGTCCGGTATGGCATACCGGTAAGAAATGTAAGTGACTTTCACCCCTGCCTCGGTGTAAACCAGCAGTTCTAAAATCACAAGTTGCATCCTCATCCGTCTCCTTTTCAGGTACGTGTGCCACGTTACCAATACAGGATCAGGCTGCGGCATGGATAGCTTGCGGCGATAAATCACACTAACACACAGCATGGCACAACTGTTGTACATAGTATAGCTCTTTTTATGAGTTACGACCTAACTAATTAAAAAAAGAGCTATACTAATGGATAACATTGGTCACAAAAGCCTTCGTGTTAGCAAAACGGCACAACTGTCTTTCCAGAGTTAGGGGACGTGAGCTCTCTGTGTGGTCTTAGTAACCTGGGTATGATAATGGGGGGAGGGGGGGTCACACTATGACTGGTGGTCTTGATTTGAAGGGGGGCGCCACCATACCAAACAGATTGAGAACCATCGGCGCTGCTATCTCTGCCTTGTTGAGAGGGATCGTGCACAGCGGACGTGCCACGCGTACGGCACGCACTTCCCCCGTATCAGCGCTCTGATCCTAATAGAATCGCACCGGGGGTTCGCCTTAACACTCCGCTCCACCGGAGCTTCCACTTAAGCTTCCTATAAATTAAACGTCGCAAAAATACAAAAGCTCCGTTTTTTCCCGCCACGGGCAAACACTGACACCTACTGCAAGAAGGTCTAACGGTTAGGAACGGCCCCGCCGGGTTTGCCTTCGTCAAGCGACAAACCGGTGTTCCGGCATGGGGCCTTTGGATGCAACGAGAGTGTTGCCAGCACCAGGGCTTAATTGGAGCCGGAGCTGTCTGGGGCTGAGCTCTGGAAAATATACTCCTCTATCACCAATGCCCTTCCTGCCCGCCATCTGACAAACGGGTTTTCAGTGATGGGGCTTTGGACGCAACGAGCGTGTGCGAGCAGCATCAGAGCTTAATTTGCGTTGGAGCTGTTTGGGGCTGAATTCTGGAAAATATGCTCTTCTGCCCCCGAACCCCGATCCCCTCCGCGAGCAGAGGCTGTTGACAGCGGAGTGGACTGACAGAGGTTGGAGTCTAGGGAGATGGTGTGCTCTGGAAAATATTCCGTGACAATTTAAGCCTTGGTGAGAAAACGCACACGCCTAATAGTTCCGGCATTCAGCAGAACGACAAAGGCCACTCGTGGCGACGAATTCTTGGCTGGATAGTAAAGACCAGTACCGTGCCATCCTATCAGTTTCATGACGAAACACTGCTTCACACACACAGCTAAAGAACCGTGTCATGTTACCAATACAAGACTTATCAGCATGTCGGCGGGTTTTGAGATCGTTATTTGTCTGGAACCTCCTCACAGACCTGTTGACCAAGGGATACCCTAACAGGAGTGATAGACTCCAGGTGACATAGCTCTGGGGTCCATTGGAACACGCAAACCCATCCACCACGATAAATTACGTTATTAGGTGCTACAAAAAGTAAGATTGTATGTACTCTGATAAAGTATAACTTAAATGAAATAAACAAAACAAAAATACTGTAATACGTATTCGTTCCATGTCTTTTTTTCCTGGAAGGCGCTGAATGTGTCAATACAAAGGGAAGCCTTGGGGACCCAGTCCCCCTGCACAGGCACCCAACACAGCAGCTGTTCAAGGAGGCTGGGGTTAAAGGTTGACAGGTCAGAGTGTATCTGTCAATGACTCTTCTCCCGCTTGACACCGTGTTTATTTATTTATTCAAATTGTTTCTGTTATATGAGCCGAAATGTAATCAGCAGTGTCGTAGGTATTGTATGTCAATAATTAGCCCAGCGTTCACATTCAACGTTCAGTTAAATAAGGTTGCAGAGAACTTTGATATTGTAAAGTTTATGTTGTGTTTACACTTTGCTACCGATGAACACATTAGCAAATAGCAACGCCTATAAACTCCAACCTCCAGTTAACAGTTTGGTGAAGTATGGCCTAACAAACACTTTGACTGAAAGGTGTGGGGAAGCCTGTATCCAGCAGTAGATCGATATACGCCTGAAAATTATGATTTAGCCTAAACGTCTAAAAATTGCATGCGTACGTTCTCAATACAATGGATTTTGAAATATTTCAGAAAATACTATACCATATTTTTAACAATTATGAATTAAAAAAAGTAACCAACAATTTGAGAATAATGATTCCTCTAAACTCAAAATAAATTAATTGATTTATTTACACTGCAAAGAAATATTTGGCCATAGGCTGTTTTACAAGAATGACCCGCAGAGGACCTTAATGAAGGAATTTTAGCAGCGAATAAAACTATAAATCATAACATTTCAGGTATGGAGTTAAAAACACAATCGAGGAAAATAACATTCAAGTTATGCACCACTCAAGTAGCACCGGCAGTCGGTACCAGAGAAATATGATATGAATAAAACAATGAATACAAAGTTGAACGCTTTAGGTTTAAGGCCACACACCTCGATTATATATCAGTGTAGGAGCCTATACAAGTAGGCATGAGAATTGCTCTCAGCAGACGCCTGATTAATGCCTGCAACGTGGAAGGTGAAACGTCACGTAGAGAGGAGGAACACTCGACACGGCTATCTAGCAAGAGCAGCTCTTGAGAGCAATTCTCATACGTCGGGCAGTGAAACCCTACATCAACACGATAGTGGGCACGTCATTAAAGACAATATATGAATGTAGATGTGTTTGCAATGTTTCACAAACCCACTTGCTATCCCAGTGGTCGAGTGTGACCCAGTGATTGGACGTATTGCACCCAGTTACTACCCTGCACGTGTTAAATGAAGAACAGATTTGCATCTAGGTGTTTGCTGCAATCGGTCCAGAACACCTTTACGATGAGCTTTAAAAAATAATAATATTCCAACTGCTCTTTTATAACTTGGCGCTAAAATAAAAGACGCTTTAGATCACAGCGTTTATTGTTTGATCGAGTTTGTGCTATGATCCCGTCTTCAAAGAACGGCTTCTTCCGTGACATTTCTTCGTCCTGAATGTTAACACGTGTTCCCATCCTGAAGCCATGTCCTCCCCTGCAGGGATGACACTTACCTGTAGTGAGCTTTGCAACGAAAGGAGCATAGTGTACACGGGAATATGAAAGCAAGTAAAAAAAATCAATGGATACGTCCAATACGTTGATCATAGCCTCTCTGTTTATCAAAGACCTTCTGAATCTATAGAAGAGAACTGAGCATCAAAGCCACACTGAAGGGCAGCACTGTGGTTACAGGTTAGAGCGCACGAAAACAAGAGTGAAGATGCACACTATTTGACTATGGCAGCACCATAGTGAAATACAAACTAATATAGCAGTAATATTTAATCGTGGTGCCAAATGCATCAATTAATCTAATTCTATTTATATGAATCACGCGCGTAAGAATCAATGTCATGAGACTGGCATGTGGTCACTGCATTCACCATTAAATTCAATAAAGACTCAATTCATGAAATTAATCACATCCCTGAATTGTGATAATTCATGAAATTGTCAGAGAAGGCGGTGGTTCAATACAATATGTAATGAAACTTGCAATTACTCTAAATAATTGGTCTACTTTTGAAACATAAATTCTGAAAAAAAATATGCTTTGTAGTGAAAAACATCGACTCAGAATTGACTAGAAGTTGAGATCATATTGAAATAGACAAGGTAATAACTACTGTACATCAACGTTAAAGCAAAATACTGACAGTCGGCATGTCGTCGGCATGAAGGAAAACATGCAGCGTTGTGCAACGGCCTGGGCCAAACAGTTTATGTAAAACCAGGCTGAGAAAACATGTTCTCAAAACATCGAACATCTTCGCTTACATCAAAGGAGGTCGGTTATTTTCAAAACATTTAATCAAAGGCTGGGGGGGGGGATACGTGTAAACCTTTTCGTTGCCAGGAGCAACCATTCCATTTGGTTTCGACACAAAGTCGGCAGCATATTGAATTCAGCCACAGCCACAACCCATCGCGTGCCTTGGCAAATGAATGCCATCGGGTGGCACCACGAGCGGGCGGCGCGGATAGGGACCCGGGCACCCGACAACCTTCCCTGCGGCGCCGGGCAGTTAACCCGCTAGATTAGGGCCGCACTATAAAAGCCCCGAGCGAGCAGACGCGGCGGCGGCGTGAGAGCACGGAATGGATTCTGAAAATTGCATTAGCTTGCCCGTCCGTCCGTCCGTCGCTTTGCCATGGCCACGCAGCGGCGTGACAGGAATGTGAGTGGCACCAGCCTTGGGGTGGTTGGGTGGGAGAGGTTTGGGAACGGGGAACAGGGAGCGAGGGGAAGCTCGCGAGGTCGCATTCGCCACGGAGGACCCCACCCCACACCCCCTCCAACCCCATCTCTCTCCGACAATAGGCCGCCGACGATACGGGC
>JAZEWU010000011.1:7936857-7949188 GCA_036362915.1 Geotria australis | reverse complement strand
TTCCCGATAATGAGTGAATTAAAGTAAGGTCCACTGACATGTGCTTTACCAATGGACTGATTTGTAGAATTAATCATGTTTGAGAACATATCGTAAATCCCTTTATAATAATTCCCCCTATCCAAAAAAGAATCCCACTGAGTCTCAAGACTCTTCTCGGAGTGTCCTGTATCGGAATGTCTGAGCATTTCCCATAATGTTTGGCATGGGCACCCAGATACATCCCACGCATACGAAGGGGAGCTCCACACAGACAGATTCGATCATCCCTTTCTTACAGACATCTCCTGCGGTCAAGATAAGAAATAACGGGCTTTAAATAAACTACGTAAGGTGAAATATAATTAGAAGTGAATAAATGACTCCGTAAATCAGTCTGTGTCCGTAAATCACTCTTGAACACCCATTGCAAACGTCACGTGTAGATTAACACTTCTGCAGCTGCGTATTATTTTAGTGTCACTTCTATACTGCACCGGGGCAGAATTCTTATCAGCAGAAGCAGACGTGGTAAACAAACAAAACTTCTACTTCGAAAACAGAGAAGCACCATGTCAGCCGCTATCAAGTAGGAAACAGAAGCCACAACCTTGCTACACAATAGAGGGCATATAGCGCTGCGTATCAGGTGAGAGACGGGGTTAGACACTCGGACAAATTCACAAATGTTCTGAAGGCGCTGCGGAGGTATCAACACATCCCACAGGAAAAATACATTTTACAGCTCCAGTTTCCTGGGTTGATGGACACGTGCTGTATAGGTCTGTGCGATAAGATCCTGCGGAATAGATGCTCAATGGCCAATAATGACCTTAATTTTGACCCAAGTTCACGCATCACTTATCCATCCATCTATCCATTATCAGAAACCACTTAATCTTGTACAGGGTCGCGGTGATCCGGAGCGTATCCCGGCCGACACAGGGCGCAAGGCAGGGCTATACCTAGGACGGGACGCCAGTCCATCGCAGGGCACCTGCGGAAATGTAGTCCGCAGGCCAACTAACCTATGCAGCAGCATGTCTTTGGACTGTGGGAGGAAACCGGAGTGCCCGGCAAAAACCCACGCGGAAACGGGGAGAACATGCAAACTCCACACAGAAAGGCACCCAAGGCGAGAATCGAACTGTTACGACTGTACCACCCTGCCACATTATGGATGGTCTTATGGACATATGGGCTAACCCCACGTTTTACACAAAATGTACTAACACCAATGAATAAGTATTTTGGTCCCACTTTTAAGGAACATAGGATTTGTAAATGTGAATTGCGATGAATAATACATTTAACAACAACAAAATATTTCTCAGAATTGTAACGATTGGGGTTAGCCCATATGTCCGTAAGACCTTCCACATATAAAGAAGGAAGTAGGACAAGAGAAGTAGGACAACAGCACACCGCGATTGGTGTGTGATTCTCGACCGAGGCTAACATCACCGAGGAGCATCTGAATTGGTCCTTCACCAACCAGCACAGATCAGCACGGTGAAGTATGGTTAAACAGCCTCCATGACCAAAAGAAAGGTTTGCGGAGGGAAGCCCTCATCCATAAGTGAATTGACAAAGGGGCTGTAGATTATTCTTCTTCTTCATTCTTACCCGGGGAGAACATTTGGCGAGTGGGCACAAGTGTAGCTGTTGTTTGGTGCTGCTCACAATACTCCGATTATGTGTTATCCGGCCACTGAGCGTGCTGTGGGGCTGACAGCATGCGCTCTGACAGCATGCTGTCGAGCACGTTTGTTCCAGATGATGCAAAGAGGCGACCACGTGTTGCAGCACGTGAGCTGCCCTTTTGGGATAGGGGTCACGAGCGTTCCTTTCGCTCCTTCGCCACGGCTATCCCGAAAGAGCAGCTCTGAAGAGCAATTTTCATACATCGAGCTGTTAAAACATACATCGAAACAACCTTGCTCGAATTCAATCTGGCTCACCCAGTGAAAAGAATCAAACCCGTTAAATTAGAACTTAACTCTTCCCCGAGGTTAATTGGCCTGCTGAACCAAACTTCCTTCTTTGCCCTGCAATGTACCGGCGTGCCATCCTGGGAATATCCCTGCTTTGCACCCTGTATCCGCCAGAATAGGCTCCGGCTCACCGTGACCCCCCTACAGGATTATGTGGCTACCGACAATGAATGTCGTGCAGCGCTCAGCCGCCTCCTGCCTTCCTCGCCTCTGCCCTGGCAGGCGAAGTCATCAGCGGTGGCGATGATTAGGGCAAATAAATAAACAAATCGATGCGCGAGCTCGTTTTTACTTTCGTGGGTAACGCTGCCCCCCACAACCGCGACGCAGATGTCTTGAAATTGGTCCCACCACGCGGCGTTCGTGTTGCCAAACTCGGAAATTCTCCACCGACATCGCATGCCAACAAACGCAACAGCGCCAAGAGCTGTGGGGATTAATTAACGATAAACCAAGTTCGAGACGTCAGCGAAAACGTGTGTTGCTTTCACCCACAAAATTGGTTGCGCGCCACTTGGGATCAATTAGCCCGTGCTGCTGGCGTTTTAATGATCTGTAAGTTACAGTAATTATTATCCGTGCTGGCAGTTTGGGATTTGTTAGGGATATATTTTTTTTGTTTTGCCCTGCAATTTGGGCACAATGAGCATAAATGTCTGTTTATATGGGACATTAAAATGTTAGGAAAAACACAGGATATGAAAAAAAACCACTCCGGTAAAGCATTTATTTTTAAAGGGAGGACCATTTAAAGATTATTTATTTTACAATAACAGCACAGCGTAGAAAGCGCGATTAAAACTAGTGCTTTTTATTGTTAAGTGTAAATAATTTCTTGAATTAGGTTTTCACGGCTCGGTGTATGACAATTGTTCTCAAGAGCTGCTTTTTTGCAATAGCCGTGTGGAGCGTTCCGTGCGGCTTTCCCAAAAGAGCAGCTCTTGAGAGCAATTCTCAGTGAAATTGATCGCGATTTTATATTGGGTTTTAATAACCAGAAGAGAAATGCGTCCGTACGGTTATTATTGTTTAAAGTGCTTTTTCGTATTGAATTTCTCGCAGAAGTGTAAACCTGTACAGGGTCGTAGAGAGCTGGAGCCTATCCTGGCAAACGCAGGGTGCAAGGACAGGGGCATACCTATGATGGGACGCCAGTCCAACGCAAGGCACGAAGGACAATTTAGTCAGCAGGCCAATTGATCTAGGCGGCAGCGTGTCTTTGGACCGTTGGAGGAAAATGGAGTGCCCGGCGAAAACGCTGTTCAATAGACTAGCTGGTGCGAATTGCTTGCAGGGAAAGCCTGGAGGTGACGTCTTCTGCCGGCTCAACACTATGTACTTGCCAACCCACTGAGGGCACGCACGCATGCATGAATGACTGCGCGCGAACTGCGTTTGTGGAGGGGGTCACATTACCCGGCATGGGAAGGAGGTGAATTCGGCAAGAGCGTCGCAGCCGCGAGTAATACGGGTGTTGCGACACCCGCACTTTCACACAAACATGATTCCATCCCCCCCAACTTTTTCCTGCAACACCCGCGGCTGCGACGCGCCCGGAACTCGGCGCAGGTCGAGCTCCACGGAGCCGCCGTCACGTTTGACAGTTCCCGAGCGCGCGGTGTTATTGCCAGGCAGCTTAACGCGCGATGTTGCTGGCAGCCCTAGAACTCACGTCGGCCAACATCCCCTCTCCACCCCCCAATCACCGAGAGCGCCTTGGCGCAGAGCACTCTGTCTGGTCTGCACATTGGTACCGGTCTGCCCCACACATACCTCGTTGAAAAGCCGCTGTGCGATGCGACGGTTTAACAAAGGAAAACCACACTGATTAGACCCACAACGGCCACGCGCACCGCTGCCCATCAAACGCGCGTGCACGGGAACGACGGAAGACGGAGGAGTATCGGCGCACACGAATACGCACATTTATGAATGTTAAAACGGAGGCGCTCCGGCAAAAGGGTATGTTTAAACGGCGGCTCACAGCCAAGGTGCCGACGGACGTAGCTTACCGCTACAAGTTGTGTTTCTCGGCACTGTTTCGCTTCCTTCGGAGATCCTCCGAAGTTTTTAATTATCCGCTAGAGCGGTGCCGGTGGCATTATTGGTGGAAAATCAGCGCGGCGTACATTGTTGGCTCAGGGCGACAAGGTTGAAGTCTGAGATGAGCAGCAGACTGCGGATGCACCGGATGATGGCTTGTGCGCTTTAGGTGACGATTCACATGATGACGTTGCGCGTTGTAATTACGTGCTGCTCAGTAATAATAATTGTGCGGAAATCAACCAGGTCGTCAGGCGGCGCCAACCCGCCAGACACTGCGTCCTATATAAATTGCGATGTTATCTGCCAATTAATTAACGAGTGTTTTTCAGTTGTGGGAGGAAACCGGAGAACCCGCATGAAACCCAGGCAGAACCGGGGGAAGAAAACATGAACTTCACGCATAGCCATTCTGACCATGTGCGTTCCGTTTGCGCAAGTTTGTCATAGCGCTTCAAGCGAAGCGTTTCCCAAAAATACAGTCACCACCTTTGTTGACTTTCGAAATGTCTGCCGCCGTCACAGCCACCGCGATGGCGTTGTACCTCGGTGTAAACAGGTGTGGCTGGCTGGCACAAACAACACAACCATGACCGCACAATCGCGGCACAAAGTCGACGCTCTCAATTTGAAATTAATTGCTCATTCAAGTCGCACATGGAAGCAGAAAACGTGCCAAAGATTCTGTAGAAAAAATAAATTTTTATGAACCGTATCCCCCAGATAACAAGACGCTCTGGAGAGTAAGATGCACTCCAAACTCTTGCCTGCTGCCAGTGAAGGTATGCAAGTTTAGTCACAGACAAACACCTCATAATCCGGAGAATAATGTCATTGTAAAAATTAACCTCCTTATTTGCCATTAGTCAGTCAGTCAAGTTTGGAGTTAAGCTGGAAAATATCGCTGTGCTTTGTAGCTCTTTCTAACAGTTGTCCAGCGGGGAGGGGAACCCAAGTTACAACATCTCAGGACAATTTAGTCAGGACAATTAACATAGGCAGCATGTCTTTGGACTGTGGGAGGAAACTAGAGTACCCCGGGAAACTCCACAGGGACACGGGGAGAATGTTGCTGTGAAGCGGCAGCGCTACTCACCGCGCCACCGTGCCGATAATGTAATAAGCATATTACCGGTAGTCACAATCCTATCTCAGGTGACGTTTATTTCACATGCAACGACAGAACAGGAGAGTTTGCCTTCCTGGAAAACCAGTTTGACGAATGCACGAGCCGGTTAGGGGGCAAATCCGCAAACTGGAAAGACACGGTGGACCAAGTTATACTGTATTCATTATCGTCATTATTATTCGCGTTGAAACAATGTATCAGTAAGAACTACGTGTATTTGCAATAGTGTGATCTTATAATACTGTAATACACGAGTGTCAGTAAGTAAATTGACAACAGGGATATTTTGATAACTAGTTCTAATAAAACAGGACGCAATTACAGTACAGGAATATACTGCAGTTTGGTATAATGGTGCGTTGCGGAATATTGTTTCGAGACTTGTTTAACAAACGATGTTGACAATAGGAAAGCACGTTTTCAGTTGACTACAGAAAACAATGATGCACTTATTTTAAGGTTTATGAAACAATATTGTCTGACATATACGTTTTCCATAGCGAACACGCAAAGGAACGTCATTGCCAATTAACTGTGCAGACCCGAAACTGCTATCCATCCCATTTTGTGGGGGGAAAAAAAACCCACAAAACCCAAGGGTCTTTTTTCCATTATGAACATTATGAAAATGTATAACCTCACTCCAAAAAGAATCCACCAGTGAATTTAATCAAGATCCATTTACCCTGCATGCTGAAAAATTAATGGGTTGTTTTGAAACGCCATTTGGCTACAATTGCTCACGAGCCGGCACTAATGCCCTCTGTGCTCTGAAACGTGGGTGCAATCGACTCCTCTGGAACCCGGCGGGCTGAGGTCGCATACATCACCCAGCTCACTCACTCAGCCTGCTCTCTTAACAAGCTTTTAGACATTAAGGGATATATCAATACCAACATGTTAGAGTGTACTGTCTCATAAACAACTGAAATGTGACTATACAATGGGTGCGTGTATAGTCTGCACGATATTTTAAAATATTGAGTCGAACTGTGGGTCACATTGTTCTGCCCTCCTGAGCTTTCAGTTTCTGAACGATTTCAGTTGCTAGAAATGTGGGTTTATGGGCCGCTTTTTATTCGATTTGTAGAGCGCAGGTTAATATGATATAAAACATTTAAACCTGCGTTTTGCCTCAAGGCGATTGAATGGTATAACTTTGTCAGGGCTCAATTAAACTGAGGTTGATCTGCAGTGTTCCTATTTCCGCTGTGCACATGAAACACACGCACAAAATATCTTTAAAACGCTGGCACGGCAGCACATGCAAATTTGAAATACACATTCTCATGCACGAATCACGTACAGGAACTTTAGTAAATAAACAAAAAAGGAAACTCGCATCTGCTTGCAAGCCTCATTACAAACTTCACAAACATGGAAATAAACGTTGCACGCCATGTAACGATGCCACAAGAACGTTACGAACTTAAACGTGGGCATTAAAAACCGATGGGAAGTAGTTCGTGAAAATGTTATGAAATTACTGTAGCTGCGACCAACCTCAAGTGAAAAGTACAGAGCCGCCGTTCTCAACCAGTGGACCGCGAGCGCCACCGAGTGGTCCGTAGAGACCAGACCCAAGTGGGAACCCCTGGTATAGAGGACAACGCATACCACGTGTTTCCAACATCACCCACATTCACAGGTGGTTGGGCCGGTCTGGTAGCCCCATCTGACCAAAGCAGCTTTTGATCGTCCCGTTCTAGTTCTCAGGCGGTTGAGTCTTCCACTGAATCCACGGTGCTTCTAAGCCAGGAAGGGAGCTCTTCAGCATCGGGGATTCCCATGCCAGTTGGAGGAGGGTCACTCTCAAACTTTTGCGTCCAGAGTTCTACTACCCAACCTCTGCAGCTCAAGAGACCTCGCAGAGTTCAATAAAAATGCAAAGAACTGTGTAAAGAAATGGGAAACTGTCGTATAACCATCACGCTTCGAAGAATCGAAAAGAAGAACATCACCCAGTATACATAACAACCCTATTTATAACACAACAGAGCACACAACTGAAATGATCACGTACAGCCATTTCAAATAATTTCCTTCACACAATGGCTTCTAGGTGCAGCCACGAGACAAAAACAATGCTCACCTTATATTCTGGCGGCACGGTGGTGGCGTGGTGGTGAGTACCGCCGCCGCCTCACACCAAGAATGCCCGGGTTTCCATTCCCGTCTCGGGTTCCTTTGTGTGCAGAGCTTGCACGTTTTCCCAGCGTCCACGTGGATTTTCGCCGAGTTTTCCAGTTTCCTCCCAACGTCAAAAGCGGCCTAGCTTACTTGGCCTGCCGACTAGATTGCCCCCAGTACCCTGGGATGGACTGGCATCCTGTCCATGGTATATCCCTACCTTGCACCGTGTCCACCCCCCCTGCGACCCTGTACAGGATTAAGCGGGGACTGATAATGATGATGACACAAAGGTTTCTTGTAAAGGTACAGATCTGCAATAGGTTCCCCACGCCACTGCTGGTCGAAAGGCCGCCACGAGTAGGGGGCTTTAAAAAACCCTTCTACAAGGTATAATGGCCTGCTCTTCCACGCTCTTACTTCTCACTCCATGGTCATACTATGAGGACAGTACTGAGCAATGATCTCACTCACACCTGTGCGATAATCAGCAGACTCTCAACACACCCACCCATTGTTCTCAATGGCTGCATTAATTACATTATCCTGAAGTGTAAACGAGGGCCGGCACGGTGGCAGGGTGATTAGCGCTGCCGCCTCACAGCAAGAACATCCGTGTTCGAATCCTGCCTCAGGTGCCCTTCTGTGTGGAGTTTGCATGTTTCCCCCGGGCACTCCGATTTCCAATCATAGTCCAAAGACATGCTGCTGCATTGGTTAATTAGCCTGCTGACTAAATTGCCCCCGGTGTCCTGTGATGGACCGGCGTCCCATCATTGGTATAGCCCTGCCTTGCGCCCTGTGTCTGCCGGGATAGGCTCCAGCTCACCGAAACCCTGTGCAGGATTAAGCGGTTTTTGATAATGAATGAAGTGTAAACGTGTTGCAGGGTCACGCTGAATGACACACAGCAGATATATGTAAATGATTAAATAGAAAATCAAGTGTCTGCATTAATGTAGGTTTTCACGTCGCGATACCTGTCAGGTAACACTTGGTATTGCCTGCGTATTCTACCAAACACTTTGAGGCCGAGCTGAAAGACAACGATGTCCAGAGGCTGACCATCGTGCTTCGAAGAATCGCAAAGAAGACGGATCGATGCATGAAAATTCCTCTCAAGAGCTGCTCTTTCGGGATAGCAGTGTCGAGCGTTCCCCCACTTTCCTTCGCGATGTTTCGCCTCCCACGTTGGAGGCATCATCAGGGTTTTGATGATGCTCGACGCGGCTATCCCGAAAGAGCGGCTTCTGCAAAGTGTCTAGCCCTTAAGCCAGCAATGTATAATGTCTAGCAACGATATCTCGCCGGTTTATTTTCTCTGTTCAGTCTCACTTTTTGCACGCGACTCTGTTTCTGTTACCGAGAAACTGTTCCGGCTGAGAGAACCCCATTGACTTGATCAAAGACAACATCGGGTCTGTAAGGAAGCATCGCTCGTATTATCTACATCAAGTGCACCGTGCAACCCCAAACAGGCTTCCTTGTCTAGCTATCCTGCTCTCCATCAAAATACTAAATGGCGCCAACACAGGGGCACCTACCAGCATTTGCAGTCAGGGCAATTGGATAGTATTTACAACAAAAACATGCACCCCGCCCCCCGAACAGGTTTTTCAACCGACATGAAAGCCACCGAAAGGATATTGCGTGTTCCCAAGTGAACACGGTCAGTGGTCACAACAATGTAAAGGAAACGCGCTCACAACAAGCATTGTGCAAACACACAAACGCTCACTTGCTACATCATTTTAGGAAGGTTGTGCAGTCAAAACAACCGAATGGGGAACGGTAGTCCAAATGGAAACGTCAAGTTCTGCTCGCATAGCTTGTTTCGATCGGGCTTTGTCCGCGCTGTGCACACCTATTAAAGATACCCAGAGTGGCTTCGCGTACATCCATCCCGTGTTCACATCCCCCCGCGTGAAGAAAAACACCAGGTTTGCCGTCGCTTGATTCATTGGACCGTCGCAAAAGAAGATTGTCAGATAAAACACGTCCTTGTGTTCCCGAGCAGACGTGAATGCAGCGGAAACAGCTGAGCTTAGCCGTCGATAAGCGAATACTGTGCCATAAAGCGTAAAGGTGCAGTAGACAATGATGTCCAGAAGCTGCCCATCGTGCTTTGAAGAATCGCAAAGAAGAAGACCACGTATTGAATTCGCCAATGTTGGCAGAATGACCTTCTCCACTAGATGCAGCTCTCTAGATCAGTGGTTCTTAACCTGGGGTGCACGCACCCCCTGGGGATGCGAGACATGTCAATTGTTTTGTATTTAGCGTATTATATATGTATTGGATTATATATGTATGTATTAACAAGGGGTGCGAGAGCATATTTTGAGAACCAAAGGGGTGCAGGCTGCAGTAAAGGTTAAGAGCCACTGCTCTAGATGACATTGGCCTACTCTTCCACGCTGGACAGGCATATTCCGAGAGCTGTTCTTTCGGGATAGCCGTGTCGATCGAGCTCCCTCTCTCGCTCCCGACGTTTCGCCTTCCACGTTGGAAGCATCATCAGGCGTTGTCCACACTATCCCCCACTACACGCGTCCTCCCCACCGACTGTGTTGTACCATTTCAAACTGTCGATGAATGGTGGCCTGGGGGGCGGGGAAGAGATTTAAGTAACTTGCACCGTATTGACGTACATTTTCACGGCTCGATATATGAGAATTGCTCTCAAGAGCTGTTCTTTCGGCATAGCCGAGGCATCATCAGGCGACCTCCAGCGTCGGAGGCGAAACGTGCTGGAGGACAGAGCAGGAACGCTCGATACTCTTTGCCAAAAGAGCAGATCTTGAGAGCAATTCTCGTAGCCTCCACCGTTGTTCTGGTTGATCCACTGAAGGATCGAGCAAGTTGACCTCTGACTTGCAAGTCCAGTTTGCTGCCCGTTACACCCCATTGCCAGTTCATATATGGAGTTTGCATGTTCTCTCCGTGTCCACGTGGGTTTTCGCCCGGCACTACGGTTTCCTCCCACTGTCCACAGACATGGGGCGGCATATGTTAAATGGCCTGCGCACTAAAGTGCCCCCGGTGCCCTGTGATGGACTGGCGTCCCATCCTGGGTATAGCCCTCCCTTGCGGCCTGTGTCTGCCGAGATAGGCTCCGGCTCACCGCAACCCTGTACTCGATTAAGCGGCACGGGGGGTAATTTCGTCAGCAGGCCAATTAACCTAGGGAGAACATGAAAACTCCACACAGGCACCCGAGCCGAGAATCAAACCCAGGGATTTCTTGCTGTGAGGCGGCAGCGCTAATTCACTGCGCCACCACGCTGCCTCTTTAACGCTCAATTGAGAAATAAATCACGTTGAGCTTCCGAACATACTCCACGACAGCAATTACGTTATCGCTTCATGGAGCAGACTCTACGTTTGACAGTTCGGCATCGGGATATTTCCGCAGATTTCTAACGTCTGTGCAGAAAGCCCGAGATAAAACCTTCCCTGTTAAATCCTGGCCGATTCTGAATGAATGCTGCCTATTGTGTACGCGACCAGCTCCCCTGTTAGGCTGAAAAGACACACTTGTGACTGTGTTCCTTCTTGCACTGTCCTTTGTCATCCAAAGAGGCTACTCAACCATTATTCTTTGTTGAAACATGAGATTTTTTTTATTTGCTGCTATAAAAAGGGCATTTAAATGATGCTGAGAAAGAAAAATACAAGTTAGGTAATGTGTTGGCTGGTGAGGCTGTGTTAAAACTATATATGTTCGGCATCTCTCTTTTTTGGAAGCGACGATTTAATTTCTACTGGAGTATTTATTCTTTTTTGTGCTTCTTCTTCTTCTTTGCGATTCTTCGAAGCGCGATGTTAAATTACAGTTTCCCATTTTCTTACACAGCCCCTTGCATTTGTGCTTATTTTTATGGTCTCAATAATTGTTTATGAAAATAATAAGCAGATGCATTAGCTGAGAGAGACGTGTTAGCAAATTTTAAAACTGGCAGATTATATGTGGCATATTAAACCCTGGTATTAAACTAATTAAACCTATCAATAGGCCATCGTGCTTCGAAGAATCGCAAAGAAGAAGAATAGCCTTTACACCATTAAATGTGTAAACACAACAGTGTTACATTAGTGCAGCTTATTCCCCTTGAGTTTCTATGATGAATACACTTCATTTACCCCTAAACATCTAATCGATTCTCAAGACATTCTCAGGAATTGTCTTCCCTCACCGAGATATTTAGTCGCGTAGTGAATGTGTCGCCAAATCCATTCGTGCGTTTTATCCACTGCACGTAAAGCAGTGTATTTGCGATAATCCCCACTCACTACAAAATACAACAAAAACATTGTATTGAGCAATGTGTTTCAATAACTTTAATAATTTAACAGCATTCAGTCAAAATGGTGGTTCACAGGCAAAGGTGCTGTATTTTAAAAGGTGCATGCGTTAAAGCCATTAGTTGTGTATTTTTTTTATATCGTCAGCATCCAAGACTATAATTGTTAAAACAAAAACACATTTGCTCCAAACTGCCCCCACACTTAACAAACCAAAAAGATTAGTAGTATACTCGTGAACATTACCATCGGTGTGTAAGTTTTCACAGTTGTGCTGTATATGTCTAGGCTGTGTTCTCAGGCATTTCACTCCGCGGCCTGCTGGAAGTTTCTTCAAGACCTGCATATTCAGTTGCGATCCACAGCAGGCATCATGCTGAACAACATGCGCTACAACCAGGAACACACATCTGGACAGTGAAACGACAGCATTGGGTGATACTTGCTGGTATACCGCAGTGAAGACGTATAATAATGGACACAATCCGAATCAATATACATTTTAAAATCCATATTTGTGCAACTGTGAAATGGTGTGGTCCGGATAATCACCCAACAATCATATTGCACAGTTTTGCTAACAGACAAAATTCCACAAAGCTGGTCAGATGCACAGGACATGTCGTTCTCTCTGCAGCTCTGTGCAGCGCTTTGTGACCCTCGGGTGAAAGGCGCTATATAAATGCTATTATTATTATTATTAAAACAAACGTCCTTTCTCCTCATCATGTAAGGCACTTTTAACACTTAA
>JAZEWU010000011.1:7914764-7936759 GCA_036362915.1 Geotria australis | reverse complement strand
TGAAAGTAAGCCACACTGATGTAGATAAAGTTTTAAAAAATATCTGGTCACACACAAACCAGATTTTGAGATGCACCACCCGCATCTTATCATCCAGAGAATACGGTAACACAGTTGCAATATGCTACATTAGAGTCAATGGAATTCAGAGTTTGTTCTTTAAATGAACACTATCCTTACTATATAGTGTCTGTATTGTATTCGTGCAGGGGTGCACAACTTATTTCCATGAGAGCCAGTTCCAGATAAAATAACCGAAGGGCCACAAACTGGTCACGTCCCCCACTCCCTCTTCACATCCCCCCTCCCCTTGCAGGCACACACAACATTTACAAGAGGCTACAGCGGTATAGGCCATTGTCAAAATACGAGTGTATTGTAACCTCAGGCAAACATCAACCACATTGTTTTCATCCATCCATTGTCAAAAACCGCTTAATCTTGTACAGGGTAGCGGTGAGCCAGAGCCTATCCCGGCAGACACAAGACGCAAGGCAGGGATATACTCAGGATCGGACGCCAGTCCATCACAGGGCACCGTGGGCAAATTATTATCAACGCAGTTTAATAAATTTAAAAAATATTATTATTTTTACAGGCCGGATAAAACTTGTTGACGGGCCAGACCCTGGCCTGCAGGCTGTATGTTGTGCACGCTTGCATTATTTGTTTTTCTAATATTAAAATATTGCTCCTTAAACCGTTTATGCAACAAATGCCCATGCTTGACACGTTACTGCCACTCAGTACCTGCGCTTATATGAATAGTAAATAGTGTCTTGCATTGACCTTTGCATTAACCGTCAAGAAACACAAGCTCATTCCAAAGCAGAATTAACTGGTTATTTACAAGGCACTCATTTTTACAAGGTAATTCAGAGTTACACGAAGCTCTTAAAATCAAAAGTCAATTAAGCCAGTGGTGCACTCTTTAAAAACGTAGCGTTGATCTATACAAATCCTGGCCATCTGTTCATAAAAAAGAACAATAAATCATACCGCTATTCTGTTCTTACAATCAACAACATTTACAAAAAGGATTTGCATTCCCCATAACAGTCACTAGCAATTAAATAGTGGAAGCAAAATACTGTAGTGCATTTAATCAAGAGCATGGAGTCATTCCTACATGAAAATTGGGAACCATACACTGCATTCTAGCAACAACAAAAAAACAAGAAAATTATGATGACTATGCCTGACAGGATATTTCATATTACACACTATTTAAGGCACAGTACTAATCTCTATATCAGTGGCTCCGTTTGGCAGGTGGGAAAAGTCATACAGAAGCACACATTTTGGCCTAGGGTAATGAGAAGCATACAAATTGTATTTGAGTGACTGCGATTATAAAGCTGAGTGTATTGCATCGCCTGGACGACCTGATTTTAACGTCATCCATAGTTGCATACCTACTTGTGACATTCGATAACGAAATAACCAAATATTGTTAACAAGGCATGCTCTGTACGCTATCACTCACGCTATTCGACGCAGGTAACGCTCGCAGTCACACACACGTAGACACTTGGGGCGCTACTTTTGCCGCACGTAACGTTACAAGGACGGTACATCGCAATCATCAACATTTTCTCCACCACCTATTTATATGCGACCTCGCACTATATTAGAACTGCTCCTGCACTGCTGTTGCTACTGTTTCAACCACAGCACAGCCATCCATCCATCGAGTGTCAAAAACAGCTTAATCTTGTACATGGTCGTGGTGAGGCGGAGCCTATCCCGACAGACACGGGGCGAAAGGCAGGGATATACTCTTGATGGGACGCCAGCCCATCACAGGGTACCAAGGGCAATTTAGTTCGCAGACCAATTAACCTATGCAGCATGTCTTTGAACTGTGGGAGGATACCGGAATGCCCGGCGAAAACCCACGCGGACAAGCGGAGAACATGCAAACTTCACACAGAAAGGCGCCCGGAGCCGGGATTCGAACCCGGGCGAGACAGGGCTATACCCAAGATGGGACGTCACTACACGGTACAGCCTGTAATTCACGAATGAAGAGCAGGCAAAAAAATAAAGGGAAAAAAATAAGACGAAGGGGTCATCAACAGGAGGAAAAATGTGGCCAGTTGGTCCCCGTGGTAGGAAGGGCACTTGTGAGGGGTGGGTGGGGGGCGCTTTTTAACAGCTGTGCTGTTGGCTGAATGGTATGTGGGCGCTTGGGGGAGACGGCTCGAGTGCCAGTGGCTCGGGCGACGCGTGCACGTGGGCCGGCCGCAGCTGCGGGCCCCCCTCGCCGCTCAGCCCCCTGAGCAGCGTCAGGATGGTGTCCAGCTTCTGATCCATGCACACGACCTGCAGGGGACGGAGGACGCGGACAAAGTGAGCTCAAGCGGATAAAGGCTCCGGCGGAGCTCGCGGGCAGCGCCGCTGCTTTTCATCCGCTCTCGATCCCTTAAACTGAAGCTTTTATCAGTTGGCCGGGAGTCGGAGCAGATGCCAGTGATGAAAGGCCGCACACTTCCTTTGCGTTCAGCCTTTTCTTGCTTCACGAACGCGTTTTCAAGGAGATCCCTTCTCAATGCTTCTTTGAAAGTCAAGATAAAAAAATGCGTTATTTTTTTACATAAAAAAGGTCGTATAAATATACCACTTTTCATGGACGGCAATATGCAACCCTATATTTTTTTCTTCCTTGTAATTTTATCATTACATGTGTACATTTTAAATGTTCCACATTCTGTGAAGATAATGGACTGAACAGACCCTAGCAGGATTTGAACTGAAAATGTTACGAATGGGAGTTCCTACCTTAGAAAATTAGGCTGTATCCAAGTATGTATTGTTTAAGTCTGAGTACGTTTGTATTATTAAGCAACCTAACATCAACAAGTTTATTCCGAATATATACATACAAAAAAACAGAGGTTATTTGGTTATTAACTTGCTATCTTTTAACCCATTCTAAAATGTAATATTTAATAAAACCACCTAACATGTAAGGCACTCGAACAAAAATAAATAATAATTCTCAATGGTAAATATTTAGCTATATGTTATACTTGAAAGCGTGTACCAATGCCAGCAAACTCAAGTTGGTCAACAGAGTCTGTTAAAATGAACAAAATTGTACAATTATTTTACATATATAAAAATGCTTTTAGGGAACTGGTTTTGTTTGCATCCCATGTGGATTTTTGCAAATGTATGTACTCCACAACGCGAAGTGTGAAATCTGATGAGGTATTAATCCAACTCTGGGACATTTCCATCATAAAGAGAAGCAGACGTAGTGCACAATTTTTCCTCTCAATCTTCGGCAGAGCGATGATGGCACTGACTCAAAACAAAGAACCGATTTTTTAAAGGTTACTTACTCAACATCACGTTAGTGGGAAATCGGTGCCACGGTCCACATTGACGCATCGCGATTTGAATGATTACGTTAGCACGGTTTCAACGGCAGGATTTAGTTTTCGTGCTATTGTGCCAAAGTAAAACTTTGGCTCAAAATTCATGCCTCTTCAATCAAATGTATTAACTTATATACTTTCTATCCTTCCACACATGCCCGCCCTCTCTCCCTTCCCATGCCCCCATTCACCCCTAACAAACCAACCAACCCTTTAGCCACTCCACTCCACTAACACCACCGAAACAAATTCACTGTGCAATGGGATTACATAAACAATATACTTGATATGCGAATGACTACTGCAACAGCAGGAACACTGACCCTCCTGCTAATTCTATAATAATAATACTATTTTGTGCATCCGTACGATAGGACTGAATTCCCAGGTTTTAAACCGCAGTGCCGAGTCGCACAGTGTGCCATGAGGCTGCAGAGGAGCGATGTCTGTAGCCAAGGAGTGTGTTTCTCCAAAGCTCGGTGTGGAATTTCACTCCTGTAGGAGGCTGTGCCAGCAAACCCATCCGTCATCAATCCACACAGCGAGGCAAGGTGGCCTTCCAAAAAACGTTAAGATTTGCCTTTGCCAATTATTTTTTTCATTAATTTCTGGATTTTCCAGCTCGATTCCAAATAGGCCATCGTTGACATATCGCGTGACGAAGTATCTGTTTGAAAATCTCACGGGACAGTGTATCACCCTGCGTTTCTAAATAATGGCATCCAGAAGGAGCTATCACAAAAAGTATAACTGAGATCCCTTACAGTGACTTTAAAATTCATAACGTTGTGAATTCACTTTCACACAGCTTGCTACAGAGAACTGTTCCTCACGCCTCTGTATCTGTGTCTCGTCCATGATCAGGCGTAGAATTTTCACGCGTTATAAATTGTATTACTCAACTAAAATTCATGATAGAAATGTGGCTGGCTGGTCAAGGCATCATTGAATCTGAGTAGCCATCCGTAATTAAACGAGGTTTACAGTTTAGTGAGTTCATAGTCTCAGGGAGGTCACAAATGAACGTGTAAATAAACACAATGAATTAAATAATAAATGTCTGCCAAAACTGGAGAAATTCGTCGTAAATATATGAACAGGATAATGTTCACAGCCATCTTACTTTTATCAACATGCAGCGATTGCTAACGACGTGGCGACCGCAAACGATAAACAATATTAATTTCTCTAAAGAACATCGGTAAGTCCCGGTCACCAATAGCTTCACTGAGATTGGGGCCATCTCGTTAGAAGAATTTACAGCTTGTTATGCACGAGGAGCAGCGACACGTGGACAGCTGCTTGTTCCAATTACACGTGCCTGGCCGACACACCCAAATAACAGCTGCAAATTCTGAAAATGCCCACAACTGGCGAAAGTATGCCATCTGCAAAGCCTTCAAAAATAATCCATAAGTCTGACAAAGACATGACCATGCATGGAAGAGAGAGAGAGAGAGAGAAAAAAAAACACCAGGAAGGTGCAGCATACAATGTCAATAGTGTTTCTGTCCTTTGTGACAGATATCGATTCATGCTTAACGTGTGGTCATTGCAAGGTCCGCTAGTGGTTGCTGCCCTCTCTCAAACTCTACAAACTTTACAGCACGGGGCAATTTGCTTTGCGGCTTCTCACTCCCGTGCCGGTTTATCCTGCCACACACAAGTGGCTGTACCGAGACACAAACTGACATACGGTACATGACCGTGGTGGCCTTGTCCAGTAGTTATTGGCAGCACACTGCATGCCCTCTTCGCTAGTGTGATCCGATATGCTTCCAAAAAACCCACATTGGAATTGACCGCAAGATCTGCCCTTTCGGGATTGCCATGTCGAGCGTTCCTCCTCTCTTCTTGACGACATTTTGCCTAACACGTTGGATGATGCCTCCAACGCGGGAGGCAAAACGTTGCAAAGGCGAGAGGAGAAATTCTAGAAACGGCTATCCCGAAAGAGCAGCTGTTCAGCGCAATTTTCATATATCGAGCCGTGAAAGTCTACACCAATACATTGTTTCAGATATCACTTGATATAAATGTTCGCCATGGCTGGGAATCGAACTTAAGTTACTGGGTTTATATCCTGCGGTGCCGATAACCACTGCTCCACTGCTTCATGTCAAGCAAAAAATAACCAACGTGCAAAGTCGGTGTGTGTTACTGTGTGTTTCCACATATTGAAGTTTTTTTACCGTAACATTAATTTAATTTCATTTGTCCTAAGAATAAAACGAGGCAAATTTGGCAAGGAACAGATGTCATGAGAAAAAAAAATATATAAAGGTCTGCCTGTGCAGCACTGATTGGATTAGAATAGTTAAACGTGGGAAGGGAAAGACATGTTGACGGAGCAGTGGGAGGAGGCCTCAACAGATGACTTTTCTTTTGAACGTCCCTTTATTTGGCATGAGAGAAATAAATAAATACAACACTACATGAACTGGCAGCATTGGCGAATTTTCTAACGATCCACTCGCATTATCAAGGCGGCTGATGCAAGAACGTGAACCAAAAATATTCTTCAAAACAAGAGCGGTTGGGTGGCATGCTTTTCAACGTGAAAAAAAGAAATAAAGGGGGCCGCAAGTAGAAAGCATTTTTCAGCAGCTGCTTTGCCGAGCGGTGAAAATTAATGGAACGATGATAACGCAATTATCAGAGGCGTACGTGTTGTGGCAGAGCTGCACCGTGTTTGGACGTGGTCAGCTGCTGTAGCACACGCTGACTTGTGTCGGTGGCCCTTAAGGGGGCAACCGGGGATTAAAGGGCGCGTGCACTTGCAGGGAAACTCGCATCGAAAACCACGGTGTCTAATTTCAACTCTTCAGCACTCGCCTTTTGAGACTGCACATTTGTCACGAGCGGCTGTTTGCTTGCCGTACAATGCCAAGTGAGGCCGGCCTAACTGACAGATACTACTCCCTCCCCCACTCACTCACTCCCCCCCCCCACACCACCGGTGCCCCCCAACTCATTCACATTATCAGCACGTTAGTTCTACTTCTTCAATCTTGCTTAAAAATAAAATAAATAACACCTCTCCTGGGCTGGCAGAGTAACAGCAAACTGACCCTCCATAGAGACCACATTTTCCTGACCACGAGAAAGTTTTTCACAAAATGTTGAAAAGGCAAGCATCTCCACCGTCAGGATTTTTTTTTCTCTTCCTTTCACACTTTTAAGAAGAAAGTGTTTGCTGATATTTCTAAGCAAATTGTTAAAGGGAAGTCCGTTCCAAGTGGCATGGTGCATGACGTGGGCTGAAAGAAATGTTCAATGATGTAAGGGTAAACACAATGTTGTATTTAAAAATCAATTTGCAAGTTTTGTTTTTAGTTAATCACTTGCGATTATTCTGCCTGAATAAAACACGTGTCTTTAACAATGTTCATTAGACTGTTTTGCACGATTTTATCACCGTTGTGTTGTAAACGTCATGCCATGATAGGGTTCCATTGGCAAGACTTGCAGAGCAGCGCAATTCGCAAGTTAGAGAGAAGCCTGTGGAAATAGATATCAGAGAACTCCTTTTGAGAGCCCTTGAAGTGGGCTTCTTTTATCCACACTAGGGCGCACAGTTTTACACATGCCCTGCTATACAGAATTGTTTATTGTATTGCATACGTGCTGGCTAACAGCACTTGACCCTACAGTATATTCAGGCTACACGGGGGATCTTTGCATCTGTCGTCTATCGTGACTGTGCACAGTATGGCCACATTATTCTTTTATTTACCGCGCTGGTCTTTATAAAACATAATTTAGTGCAAGATGATGATGATGATGATGCATTTGCAGTGGCACACCAGCAAACATAGTAAAATAAATCAACAGAACCATCAGTAAGAGCATCTATGCATTATGATGAAGGGCCATCGCCCAAAATGTCACCTATGTGTTTTTCCTTTAAAGGCCACACAGGGTATTGACGAATGTGATGATTGCTTATGCTAACTTACAAAGGGCACTTCTTATACTGTACCGTTGTCCATAAGATCCAACAGCTATTTGCATTGTTGTACATAGTACTGACAACAGTGTATTTAATCATGTACTTTTCTAAATACATTTTCAAAACATTTCAACAATCCATCTTAATCTTTTTGTAAGTGTCCATCGTACGACGGGCAGAATATTACAAGCACATCCAATGCATTTTAAAACGTATATTTTTGCACAAAAAACCGTGTGCACAGCCTCTTAGTGTGCACGGCTAAGCATGGCCAAACTGTAAAAGTCAAAATGATTTAAAGAGATAATTTCGTGAAGGAACGATTGTAAAATAACATACCTTCTCTTCCATTCTGTCCAGTCTGGCCCCAATGGTGTATTTGCTTCGATCTTTCCCCTTCTCTGTTTATAAACATATAAAAGCGTGCGGTCTCTTAGCCAAGAAGCCTTTTCAGACTTTAAGCATAAAACTTTAACCGAATCCTTTTTGGCACAGGAATTATGTAGTTGTGAAAGGCATTTTTTTTAAAGCAACATTATACCAAAATGTCTGGATATTCGCACGTCTGTTTTGTTAATAGCCTTTGTCGGTAATAAAATATTGACTTGCCTGACAGAAACATGTTGGGTTTACCCAGTGAGTGATCCAGCCTGCGGGGGGAAGGCCAGAAGAGGTAGTTTGGTTTGATATTTAGCACACGAAAAAAAATATTTACATTATACTGTACATATTGTCACATAACGACACACACAAAGAGCAAGCTTTAATTGAAAATATACAACGTGTTTGTTCAGTTTTAATTTACAATGCTGTTTACTTTAAGCAAGCACACCAGGTCAGATCGGACGTTTTGGAGCCGTACTACCAAGGCACGAATGTCACTGCTAGGATGAAAAGCAGCTACGGAGTAGAATGCAATTAAATGAGACAAAAACATGGGCGTGTGTTTGTGCAGGGCCCCGTGCAACAAAATTACTCGGCCTCGAACGATCCACCCCTCCTGCCCCCTCGTGATGCGATGAAGTTTCACGATTTGCGAGCGGGAATCAATTCAATAGGTTTTTATTTTTACATTGTGGCTAACGTAATGTAGCTGCATCCATTACGTAGCTGGAGGGGCCACGTTTCCCGATTACACACGGCATATGTGAATATAGCACGCGCAATTAGATTCATGTATCTTGAGCCTAAGTGTGGATTTAAATTAATAAATGTATTTGTATTCAAATGCCTAATAGTAACGTTGGCTACTGGTGCGGGCATTTCAACGTCACTCCAAACCCAAACACTATCGAAAAGGATAAATACATATTTATTTGGCAGAAACTGCATTGTTTGATCGTAAATTTACTTGATACACAAAAATGCACGTTTTAAGCAGAATTGGTTAAAACAAAACCAAGAATGGTTTCATATGTGAAATGGGATTATTTTATGCCAAATGTGACTACTCAGATGACGGATTTGGTTAAAGGGCTGACACCCGACATTAGTCATAGCTGTTTCACGCGAGAGGCACAAGGGAGTCACCCGAGAAGTAGTACCGAACAAAACAACTAACACCCTGTTACAATTGTAAATGACGCGTACAAATAATTGAACTGAAATTGTGGATAAGTAGCTTAAACAAAATAAAGAAGAAGACAAAAGCAAGGACTTTCATCGCCGCTGAAATGGAAAGAAACTCGAAAGAACAACCGAGACATCGAAAAACTATTTTGAGACCGAAACTGGGTGATCGAAAAACAAATGGAAACTGAAACCGAGACATTAAAATCAAAGCTTAGTTAAACCTGAAAGTGAACAGGTACTTGAAGATTTAATAAACAGAAGGGAGGGTGGTGGGGGGAAGTGTGTGTGTGTGTGGGGGGAAGAGGAGTTGAGTTTAACCTGCGCTGCAGCTCTTTGATTCGCACCATCATGTTGACGTGTCCTTGCGAGTACTGCTCTATGACGTCCCTCACGTCGTAGGGCTTCTTGGCTTGCTGCAATAGTTAACGGGCACAATTGTAACCGCGGTGTCAATCAGTCCAGATACACGACACTGCCGCGCGCGACAAGACACGGAGTCCCGCTCAACGACGAACAACGCTGAAGGTCATCACCGTCTGTGTGAGGACCCGCTTCATCGCGTACAGGGCCGCAGCGGGCCGGAGACTGTCCCAGCAGACACAGGGCGCAAGGCAGGGCTATACCCAGGATGGGACCCAATAATCCGGCAGCCATGTGCAAGTCTTTGACCTGATTTGCACAACCCCGGTATAACACCACATTCGAATACGGTCGTATCACAACCCCCTTCTCACCTGTATTGTGTACTGAATGCTTCGGCCACTTTCTTATCAGGACATTGTACCGGACCGTACCGGCTTACTTCCACCTCTGATTGCGTCTTACTTTCCAGAGCATCTTATGATAGTGAAAATACGGTATGATATTTTAGTTTTTAATAAAACTATTCACGGTAAGTGGGGAATGACAGATACGGCGAATGTTTTTTTTACTGTGCGTTTGTTTTTGCGCTTAACTCACCTGAAATTTACTTCTTGCTACAAAATACTGCATTCTTCGTATGACCCTTATGGCAATCTTGTGGGATTCTGTCAACCTCAAAAATACAATGCATATTGTTAGAAAACAATAAAACAAAGGGAAAAAAAAATGAATGGCGCCTTAAACACTCACAAATAAACAAAGGACTGCCACCTGAAGTCCTGCGTGTAAATCTGGAAACTAATAAGACAATGAGGAATATAAATAGCAACCATACGGTTATATTCCTTACATTGTCTACAGACACCATCAGTTTTATGAATACTAAAGCTCACTCCACGATGGGAAACATAATCACGGGAGACAAAAGTTGTATAGTGCATACCAACTTACAGCAGCACTGCCTCAGAAGGCAGTGCTGCAAATGCGGTGTTGTGCTGTACTTCTATGCTACCGAGTTGATGCATCTTGCGATCACTAAGCGGCACTGACCACAGAGGTAAAGTATGGTCAGGTAATCTGCACGACCGGCACAGCGTGTGGAGGCCATCATCCGGCAGTGGATTTAACATGGCAATAAATGTACATGTGCCAGCATACCCAGTGAGTAATGTGGGCTGTTTTTGGACAGATGACAATGTCGAACTAACAAAACATGCCGTATTGATGTACGTATTCATGGTTTGCGAAGGAGAGAGGAGTAATGCTCAATACGGCTATCCCAAAAGAGCAGCTCTTGAGAGCAATTCTTCAAACACACTGCATTAAAAAAAACATATTTTGTTTAATGCAATGACGCATAGTAATTAACAATCCAACTTATTTACATTTCTCTGTCAATCCTCTGTTGGACGCAGGCCTCCCCCCACACTCATGGTAATGGAAGCTGTTTGACCATACTTCACCATGCTGGTTACTGCAGCTCGGTGTGGGGTATCACTCTGCACTGCTGTTAGTCATGGACAGGAATCAAATCCAGGTCCCCGAGTTTACAACATCGCGTGCTATGTACTGCATCACCGCTCAATCTAACGATGCATATTCAAACCTTAAACAACATCATTTTCAATGTTGCAGGCAGGGGATTTTTAACCATACATCTTGAGCCTGTATGTTGTACAGTTAATGCAAGTCTCATGTTGCAGAATTAAGAGAGTTACAGTGCATAGAAGGTTATTTTGCTGTCGAAAACAGGACAGTGCAAAGGACAGCAGTGTGTTTTGCCCAACCTCTGTCGACGTTTCCAATTACTTTGTCGCCACCAGGTCTATTCACTCAGCAATTTCACTTACGGCTTCTCAGTCTGCCGCCAGATACTCATCTCGGGCTACGTATCTCTTCGTAACTCATACCCAGCTTAAACCCTCGGGGTGGGTGGGGGTAAGTGGAGGGAGGTGCATGGGAGGCTGATGTTGATAGTGGACTGGTTTGCACTGCAGCTTTGGAGGATTTATTAGACGCTGTTGCAGCTACCCCGAAGAGTTGAAAAGTTTTGAAAAAGTAAAAATATCACAGTAAACAACAACACGTCTATTGAGCCAAGTCTTAAAGGAAAGGGCAAAACATAAAGGGATGTCTGTAGGCGTTTCTGTTCCTTCATGAGGCTAACGGTGTTTTTCATTTTGAACAATTTTAATGCATTCCTGTGTCTGAGCTCGAATGCTGTAATGGATACAAACGAAGCTACAGATTCGTGTAATCTATCACGAGCACCGCCGGTTCTTCATGCCAGACACAAAGCGCCGGGTGCACTCGACCACCAGTCCACCACACGTCAACGGGACTTTGGGAGGGAATTCACGGAGACAGGGTCCCAGTGATTGTCTCAAGCATGGGAGAGCAACTTATTTTTCATGTGGGCCAGTTCCAGATAAAATAACCAAAGGGCCGCAAAGTGGTCACGACCCCCCTGCCTCCCTCTCCGGATCCCCCCTCCTTCCCTTGCAGTCACACATAACATATAACATTTACACATAACGTGTATAGTAGCCTATAGCGGGATAGGCCCGTGTATTGATGTAAGTGTTTTCACGGCTCGGTGTCTGAAAATCGCTTTCCAAAGCTGTTCTTTCGGGGTAGCCGTGTCGAGCGTTCCCTCTCTCTCCTTCGCGACTTTTCGCCTCCCAACACCTGAAGATGCCTTGAGCGTGGGAGGCGAAACGTCGCCCAGGAGAGAGAGAGAGAGAGGGAACGCTCCTCACGGCTATCCCGAAAAAACGGTATCGGCCTATGTGTCAAAATACGAGTGAATTCGAACATGGGCCAACAAAATCATTGAAAGTGCTTTCAATAAAATTTGAAAAAATAAATTTCAACACAAAGTTCTTAGATTCTTGACTATTCTTTACGGGACGGTCTTCTTCTTAAAACGCATTACCGGGCCAGACCTAGCCCGCGGGCCGTATGATGTGCCCCCCCTGGTCTGAAGCGAATCCGTGCTCATGCGGTGCTCCCTTGGTGTAAAGCGAATCCGTGCTGCCACACATCGCAAACCAGATGCACGCTATGACACGAACAGTTCGGGGCGGCACGGGACGGATCACAGGCAGCAGACAGTGGCTTCTGGCGGCCGACAGAGAGAGAGAGGCAAGGCTTGGATTGCAGACAAAGCACATCAGGGCAGCCGCTTTGAAAAGAGCTCCTGTCCTAAGCGATGCCGTAATCAAAGGCAAAGGCGGCTCGCTGACATACCAAAAGTTTTGAGCTTACTTTCGTCTGACGTAGGGGTCTAATCTTAATCTGCATCAGGCGTCCCTCTCACACGGGGTGACTCACTGGAATGGGACGCTCAGGTGGAAAGAGAACGCGTTAAGGACCACGCCTAGCATGCTGCGTCGCTTGCCTATTTTAACACACTAAGAAATGGTTTCAAGGAATAAGGCATTGACTTCATATTGATGATGTCTCTGTTGAAGATCCAAAATGTGTAGTATTGCACTGATGTAGGTTTTCACGGCTCTATGCATGATAGATAGATGTTTATTATTACAGCAGAAAATACCCGGTGAGCTTGCAAGCTCTTTGCGGGATTCCTGCGAGAATTGCTCTCCAAAGCTGTTCTTTCCGGACAGACGTCTCACTGAGTGTTCCTTCTCTTTCCTTTGCGACGTTTCGCCTCCCACGTTGGAGGCATCATCAGGTGTTCTAAGTGTAGTATTAACAACAAAAAAATGTGGCAGAGCCTAGCGCAGTGGTTTGCACGCGGCGCTATGAACCCAACGGTATAAATATAAATCTGATCGCTGGCCAAGGCTAACATCGGTTGTTAATTGAAATCTGAAACGGGTTCTGTGTCTCCATCGTCTCGCCGATCGGCACCGGTCCAGCTATCCCGAAAGAAGAGCTATGGAGAGCTATTACTATTATATCCAAAATATACAAGTAATTGAAATTGAGATCCTGGCCTGCAGGAAAAGGCAATCGGCCCAAACGGGGTCTGGCACTCTACTGGATACTGATATGAGACCGTAGAGGTTAACACATATCATAAGAGTTGCACCACAATCAAGTCTACAGCGAAAATACAAAGACATGCATTCATTCATTGTCAGAAACCACTTAATCCTGTACAGGGTTGCGATGAGCCAGAGCCTATCCCGGCAGACACAGGGCACAAGGCAGGGCCATGCCCATGACGGGACGCCAGTCCATCACAGGGCCGCGGGGTAACACGAAGGCAATTATCAAATATTTGCTCAGCACTGAAGCGTAAAGACGTGGTAAAAATATTAACATAGCATTGCAAGTCTAATCACGATGGAGACTATTTAATAGTGATAAATTACAACATTCTATAAAGGTGTTAGTTACACCTGTATATTGTGTACATTACAACAAACTTTAGTGCAGCTGCAGGAAAATCATTGCAAACTTTCACACTGTGCAATGAAATGTTTTAATAAACGTATTACCACTAAAGCAATGGAACCACGGTTGTTCATTGGCATTTTCTCAGTAAGCTTATCGTGAGTAAATCACACATATATGCAGAAATTCGCCTATTTTCTCAGAAAAGAAAATGTATATCGATTGAGCAACGTTTAATAAAAGTAATCTCACATAACTGACCTAGAGTCAGTCGTGTGCTGTAAACACCAGATGCATGTGGCACGACCCTGCTATGGAATTAATGAAAAACATTCACAGTGTATTGAACTTTTTTTGCCCCATGCAAAGAAGGTGACACTGTTTATGGTTGGTACTGAGTGCTGTCTGGTATAAGAATTCCGTTTTTCTTGAGGTGCTGCTGCATAGCTTAATTGGCCTGCGGACTAAATTGCAATTGGACTGGCGTCCCATCGTGGGTATAGCCCTGCCTTATGCCCTGTGTCTGCCGGGATAGGATCCGGATCACCGCGACCCTGTACAGGATTAAGCGGTTTCTGACAAAGGATGGATGGAGGTACGTTTGAGCACAACCGTCCAACTCGTCCCGAGTGAATGGCTCTCTCTGCCAAGCTACCCACAGTCGGACCAACTCTCCTCAATGCCAAGTCACCCACACAGTCAGCTGTTCCACTTCACTTACCCTTTTCTTGCCCACAGTGGTCTGACAATTGCAAAATGTAGCAGGGATAATTGGTTTATTTTAACAAGGGTACAATAGATGCAACGCTAGATTTCGTCAATGGACTAGTACTACAATGAAAAAAAGTCTGCAGCGTATTAGCAAAGACAAAGATCCCCGTGTTCGCGTGGGTTTTCGCCGGGCACTCCGGTCTCCTCCCACAGTACAAATAAATGCTGCCTAGTTTAATTGGCCTGCGCACAAAATTGTCGCCAGTGCCCTGTGATGGATTGGCGTCCAATCCTGGGTATAGCCCTGCCGTACGCCCTTTGTCTACTGGGATAGGCTTTGACGTACGCCCTTTGACAATGGATGGATGGATGGAAAGAAAATCCAACGTCTCCTGGTTCTGCCATATAAGCTGTTGGGGCAAGTCGTCTATTATATACGCCAGCACAAGCACACAGAAGGGTAGTGTGGCCAGCACCACCATGCCCAGCTCAGCCGTCTTTGTCTCCCCAGTGGGGATGTACACGCACTATACATGTTATGCATTTTATGCTGATACGACCTGGAGGAATCGTAGGCCAGGTTCAAATTCAAAATGCCATCGGCAGGAAATTAACTTGTGCAACCGCGACAGCATCGAATAATCTGATCACTGTGTCACCGCTCCCCCACAAAACCCCAAATGTACACGTAATGTACGTTCACCGCGAACGTCTGGTGTCAACAAAGAATTGCTTTGTATCTTAACGTTTGAAAATTAACAAGAATGTTTAAAATTGGAAAATTAAGTCACTTTAGAAATGCCACAAGGCTCCTCCCCCCACCGACTGAACTCTTAACAAATAACGGGTTATTTAGCGCATGAAAAATGCTCTAAACAAGCGTGTTTATTCTGCTTTTATTTCCATCACACACCTGGGTAACTTAAGGCCACCCCACACCCGAGCTACACAAACAAACCCTCGTCTGATACACCCAAACAGCAGTTTATAAAAGGCAACTGATCCAGACTGACCACACCTAGGGTATTTTTTTTAATGACCCATGCCCGCCTTGCTCTCTCCAGTTCAGCCTCTATTGCTCCCGACGTCGTAAACCCAAAAAACACTCACTAAATGCCATTGTGTGGCACCACAGAGGCGGCATTTAACCCTAAAGGAGACTGTTTTCATTGTACGCTCTTTAGCAGTAGGAGTACAAGCTTTAGCTTAAAGCTGTTTAAAAAAATGTAAACTTGGAAATCCATTCCAAAATAAGGGCTGTTTTTTCTTGGACTGCTGCTGTAGAAAATTACAACACAAATATCAAAATGTAGACATCAGCCAATAAAACGAGATTAGTCTTGGAATCCACTTTCAGATTTGTTTACTCTTTATTTTGATTTTATTCATAATTGTTTATGATTGCACTGAACTATATCAGGGCCATTTTCTTTACCTAATTGCCTGCAGTGTTGTTTGTTTTGCGAGATATCAGATTGTCGGATGCTGACGTTGACTGTGGGCAGTGGCCTGGGATGGTCTTATCTGTCTGCATTCATCATGATAAGCCTGATGGTTTTTATGGCCAAAAGCAAAAAAAAACAAGTCAGGTTCACTGCTGGGACACTATAACTTTAAAAAATTGCACCCTATAAATACAGTTTCACATAATGTAAACATGCCCCGATTTCACCAAAAAACTGTGTTTTATCATGGCAATTAAAACATATAAGTAACTGTAGAGAGTATTGAAATAATATACATCATGGTGCAATCTTGGAGTAATCACGGCATTTTGAAAATAAATATCTATGTATAATGATAGATCTTTTGCAAATATGTGGTAATCACTGTTATCAACCTTAGCCTATCCACTGCTGGATGATGGCCTTTTCAAGCCACCACATCTGTAATCAAAATATAAAACATGTCGTTATAGTACAACTTTTTTCCACCAACAAACATTTACGTAAAATAACAAACAATGACAATGCTGGGCGGCACGGTGGTCTAGTGAGTAGCGCTGCCGCCTCACAACAAGAAGTACCTGGGTTTGATTCCTAGCTCCGGTGCTTTTCTGCGTGGGGTTTGCATGTTCTCCCTGTGTCTGCATGGGTTTTAACCGGGTATTCCGGTTTCCTTCCACAGTCCAAAGATACGTTGCCTAAGTTAATAGGCCTAAGTTTATTAGCCTAACTAAATTGCCCCGGTGCTGTGCCATACCATGAAGGGTACAACCCTGCCTTGCGCCCTGTGTCTGCCAGGATAGGCTCCACCCCCCTGTGACCCTGCAGAGGATTAAGCGGGTAATGATAATGAATTAATAAGTAAACACTTCGAAGCCAAGCTGAAAGACGACGATGTCCAGAAGCTAGCCATCGTGCTTCGAAGAATCGCAAAGAAGAGACCAGTCTAAAAAATATAACCATTTTAACGCTATGTATGTTTTAGGTAATGGAATGCTGCTGTCAATATGAATTGTCTAATTAATTACAAGAATAATAATGCCCACAAATTTCCTTAATAATAATAATAGCGTTTTATATAGCGCCTTTCACCCGAGGGTCACAAAGCGCTGCACAAGGGCCGCGAAGAGAACGGCAAATGGTAATGGTAAATCCAAGCAAAATCCACCAATGATAACCTACATCAATACCATTTATGATTGACATAGAAATATTTAAATAACTGGGAAAACAATGTGAGTGCATCAGCAGTTAATTTTTTGATTTCTAATTTTAATACACCCTACAATCACTATCAAGCAATGAAGCTTGGGTGGTTGGGCAAAGCAATTCTTAAGTCTTCAACTACTTTAATCGTCAGCTTCATAAATAATGCTTACATGTTGCCTCAGCAAGACAATTTAGTTTACAAGTCTAGCCTAATAAGTGTAAATGCTTACATGTACTTAACAATCATTAATTAGATCTAAAACTCACGTATAATTTGTACAGAAAACAATTGCTATAAGAGGCTGCTTGCTGCGTATTATTTGGAGCAGTTTGGAAAAGCCAGGGTTTACAAACATAATAAACAGTCGCGTAATTAGTGTATGGCGCAGAGTACTGAGAGTTTAATTGTTAGGCTTTTTGTGTCCAAGATAACAATAAAGGCAATGTTAAAGTCTACTAACACTCATCAGAGATCGTAATTGCTCAGCTAGAAATCTGTTAATTTTGTTTTCGATTTGTAACGGTACACGTGTCATCACATTTAGAGTAAAATTTCCACTTAATGGGATGTAGAGTTTCAATATACATGTTCCGTGTCTATATGCATACACAGTGTGAACAAATGTTAACACTTCAGCTTTTGAAATCAACCAAATACAAACTTAACACACAAGACACATTCTAAGAAATTACTGCTGATGTTTATCATCAACAGTTTCTCGTTATAAAAACCACAAAACAATGCCATGAATTACAGGAATTAGTATTTCTCAAAATCCAGGGGTTATATTTTGAAGAATAGAGAATTTCATCATCGCATTTTATCATCACAGTGCAAACATCTATGTTTTTGCGTCTTATGATTTTAACACTGTTGTTCATTAATTACTTAATAGATCAGGTCTGTTAAATGATACAACTAAGAGGCTGAAATCGGGCACGTACGTGTAAAGCTGACTATTACCATACAATTAGCAAGGCTATAAAACCACCCACCAAAACAAATATATTTTAATTGCCTTACAAAATACATTTTTAAATGATAATATGAATGCAACATATTATTTAATACACTTTAAAATTGACTTACTATGGGATAAGTTTGTGAAAATGGATGTTCAACCATGTGCAAAGAGCTACCGAAAGCGGAAACGATAAAACTAAGTTCCGAAAAGAGTTATTTCAACCAAATTGATTCGAGTCGGGTAAGATCGTGGTTGAGTACTGAACAGACTGGAACAAAAATAATGTTTAAAAACATTTTGCCATGGAGCAGGAGACTCATCCAGAGACAAAACAAATTAAGACCCTTTACCTCTCTCTCACGCCGACATGTGCGAGCCAGCCAAAAATATGAACTTTTTCCTTTCTCGGGCTACGGTTTGTTATTCATGCGCTAAAACCTCTGAAAAAGCAAGCGTAATCTGCCTCTCGAGTTTTGTGTCTAGCTCCTTAGCGTGAAAGTATAAGGCAAGGAGGTACTTATTTCAGAGTGGCGCGCGCCTACAATTAGCCCATTCATTCTCTCGACTAGTTGTAGCCCTTTCCTTGCAAGCAATTACAGGTGCCCCAAACCCTGCCCTGCTAACAACTGGCATACCGTGCGCGCTGAGCTTTCAGCACCGAGAAGGAGGCACTTGTAACAAATAAGCAAAGCATTCTAACGCACGTGTAGCACGCAACAACTCGGTAGGGCATATTTACGGTGCAGCATGACTGCAATTTCCTCCGGTGCTTGAGCACGATGTTCGGCATTATTTTGCTAACGTGCTCAAGCCGATGTCACGTTTATAATTTCGCGCATTCAGAAACACAGTTTTACGTGGTGCCTTTAAACTTAGCGTCAATAAATGAGGGGGTACACGGTGTACATTTTTTTAAATTCTCTTCAGAGGCGGTACATTTTTGTAATCGATGTTGTATGAGTGACATTCTTTAGTCGTGTTTTTCTCTGTATTTTCCACAAGAAGGGAAGCCCTGTGTGTGGAATGAGGGCGCTTAAATGGTAAAATACAGCTCCATTCTGACACCTTCTGATGTCACGAAGGCACTGCATCGCGAGCAATGGGCGCTGTGTGCACAGACCCAGCACGGCGTAACAAGGGTACGAAACACGCACCTCTGTGATCTCGCACGTTCGAGACAAGGATTGGTGGACTGTACCCCAAGTAGACCAGTAGATGGCAGTACAGTAAGTGGGTTTTCTGACCCATCTGTGCAGACCTTTGAGTGTAAAGCCTTAATGTGTATGGGGTTTACTCCAGGCACAAATTATATCAAGTGTTGATGGCTAAAAAAAAAAGTAAAACCCTACGCATGGCCCTCGAGAAAAAAAAGGTCTTGAAACTCAGTGATGCTTTCCTGAATAAATAATTGACATGGTTTTATTATAACAAATATATTTATAAAGCTATTGCTTGCTCATGCCACTGCTGGCAGAAGGGCCTCCAGTAGATGGAGCTCGAGAGAGCCCCTCTGGAGATTATCTTCCCATTGGCCAGATGGAGAAATGAGAAAACCCACAACTAATCCCTCCACATGAGACCGATCGATAGACTAACTGTGGCGCACCTAATTATACCGTTGGTTTGACGGAGCACGGGAATTTACAAAACCTGCCCATTGCTTCCACTGCCACTCTGGGAGAATAAACCAATCGAAGACCATTGGATTACAAACCCACGCTATCTTGTCATTACATCCATTTATATTATTTTAATTGACAGACGCCTGGTGATGCCTCCAAAGTGGGAGGCGAAATGTCGCAAAGGAGAGAGGATAGAATGCTCGACACGGCTAGCCCGGAAGAGCAGCTCTCGAGAGCACGTTTTAATAGATAGACAGTAAAGCGGCCTGGAGGATGCTATACAATTCACAAAGTTTCTTCTAGGACGCGAGGTAAATCTAATTGATCCACATGCCTCTTCCAGTAACCGCTCAGAGTCGCTGTCAAGAAAACAAGACCCGTGTTGAGCATAAATAATTCTCAGAAGAGTTCGGTTCTGAACCATGTCTGACAATTACTTTTTCACTCCACAACGGCCAAATCTTACAATATGAAACAGATTATTTGGTGGTACTATGTTGGCAGTGGTACACAAGCACAGACGACAAAAGCTCTACACATTCATCAAAAACACTGATAAAGGGAAATTGTATACTAGGTGACATTCATGACAATGACACCCCTTTCATGTGCTGGGGAGAACAGCCATCCGCCAAAACGTCGCCTATGATATATTTTTACGATTAAGCCAGTGTTATTACAATATGGCAGTTTCATATTTATACATATGTTAAACGGTATTCGGGCTAGGATTACATTTTTGAAGATTACTCGTTCTCAGATTTATTTTTATATTAAGGCAGCAAGTATGGCATTCGGGGGAGAGACACATTTACAGGCGCTACTTATTGTACGTGAATATGCACTCACAATTGTCTATACATTTTACATTGTTATATAAATATAGAATTTGCCGCAGTCAACGACCACAATTGCTAATGTTTGAACTTATCTGATTCATGGAAAATGTTTGTTAGCGGTACAATAAATGTTCCACATTGCGAACAATGTAAAAATGCACACTAACTGTGAATAAGTAAACAGAAAAGTACGCACATTTTTTCAACCCAAGTTAAAAAATGTAATAAATTAGTAGTGAAGAAGGAAGAGTACTTGTGGTTTGGGAAAGCGATGTGTCACGCTGTGATTGTCCCATCAATTGAGCACGCTCAATGTGTGTGGTTGCGGCTGCAGACTTAGAACAACAAACTCCATGAATTCATCATCGCAAGGAATGCAAAAATAATCTTTAGGAATGCAAAAAAAAGGAACGCAGGTTTTAAAGACAGTTTCTCCAAAGCAAAAATAAATGGATTGTCAATGAGATTATTTTGTAAGAAAAGATAATGTGCTTTTTGGAACCATCCATTATACAACAAGACATCGCATGTGCTGCAACGCAGGCCCTACACGTTTTCCGAATCTCTTCTCTTCGCCTGCTGCTCCTTTACCCATCTCCACAGCACTCGCCCACCGCACGTGAGCTGGAGTCTTACAAAACAAGATCACGTGTGGTATAACCCCCTGCATGGGGCTTCATTTCAACCGAAATTGTCAGGGGCTGAGCTCCAGAAAATAATTCGCCAACCCGCCGAACTCCAGTGTCGGGGGGGGGCGGATTTTGGATCGGGGGGGGGTATGGAAAATATTGCATGAGAAATAAATGCCTGTCCTTACACATCCTCCACAAATGACATTTCCGTTCTAGAAATTACCAAATCGAGAAGACTACTAAGTGCTCTTATTCCTTGTCGACAGCTGCCCTCGTCGAGCTCCCCACTGTGGAACTGCTGCGCTGGACAGCGAGAGAGCGCGGGCAGACGGGAGCAAGGGGAAAGAGCGAGGGGAGAGAGGGGGGGTAAGAAAGCGGCGCTCACACTGCGTCCAGCAGACCAGCGGTATCCCCGAGCGGAGAGGCTTACTGTGAGATGTGCATCACGACCGGCAGAGAAATGTCCTCCGCGGCCTCTCCGTCGTCAAAACTCGCCGAGCTGTTGAGGGCAGGGCGTCCGCTCGGAGCTTCCACGGCTCGATCTTTCCCTGCATCATAGTGCGGGGCGCCAGGGTCAGGACAACCTACGTTTTATAGGCGCACCGAGCTGGTATGGTTTTGAAGCCTGCTGGTTGTGCATTCGGTTGATGTCCCTCGACTGTTTAATCACCACCCTTGCCCCAATGCCATCCACACAGTTGGAATGGACTTGATTTTATTCTGATAGAGTATACACATTTTACAACCATATCAACGTTCAGGCCCATGCCTGAAAGTAGTAATACACGGAGTGATGTTATGGTATTACGTCCCAGGCCGTCTAAACCGGCAAAAACTACCATATTGCAATTCACACATTATAAAGCAGGCACTGGATTTTGCTTCACTCACATTAGCCGTGGGCAAATTTGCAAAGTCGAATTTATATTTGTAAATA
>JAZEWU010000011.1:7895594-7905704 GCA_036362915.1 Geotria australis | reverse complement strand
AGGCATCAGAAGAAGCCCGACGATGCCTCCAGTGTGGGAGGCAAAACGTCAAGAAGGAGATGGTGGAGGAACACTGGACACGGATATCCCCGAGAGATCAGCTCTTGAGAGCGATTCTCAAGCTCTCGATAGCCGTACCTGCCGGTGGATAAAGACGACGGAGCCGAGGAGCCTCCAGGTTCCTCCTTGCCGGTCAACGTGCAGCATGCGCAGGATCTGGAGGAAGCGGATGCCCCTGTACGGCCACGCGGACACAGTCGTTGATTCGTTTTCTTGCCGAGAACCAACTTTGTCCTCTCCCCAGTGGGATCCTCAAACCAGCAAAAGGTTAGCTGACATTTACGTTGCACGGGCAGTCATCATTGTTTGCCCAAAAAATCTGAACCAACATGTGATTCTGAAAGACCATGTACAGAACCGCGGAATCGTGGCACGGCAATTGGCCCTGCCGCCTCACAGCAAGAAGGCCCTGGGTTAGATTTCCGGCTTGAATACCCGGGTACTCCAGTTTCCTCCCACAGTCTAAATACATGCTGCCTAGGTTAATTGGTCTCACTAAAATGACCCCAGTGCCCTGCGATGGGCTGGCGTCTCATGTTGGGTATACATATGCTAACATATTCTTATAATAAAAGGCAATTCATTAATTCGTGAATCACGTGCAATTAATGTTATCTTGGGCTGGTGAAACGAACATGACCACACATACGAGACGGCCAACACAAGCAAGACAGTGCAAAAGAGACTTAGGATAATTGCACTGATTAGTGACTTGAATAATTCACGATTCGTAACGTCTTCGGTAAAGCGAATCGATGCATTCCAACTATTTGGTGTGTTATTTTCTTCAACCTTCCACTATCAGTAACATAATATTACAGAAAATCGGTCTTAGTCGCAAAACCCAATACAGCAAAGGGGTCGTAATCACCTTATGGCAGAGGTTGCGAACACCTGCCCGTTGGAGCCCACACATAAGACGATGATGGAAGCCACCACTACCACCAGGTCTGTAATAAACAAAGGGTTCACAGTTGACACATTCCTCTCACAATTTAGAGAAATACTCAATACTACTCTAGCTCTTTGTCAATCCACTGCTGAATGAAGGTCTCCCCATGCTCTGTCGGTCATCGGGGATGTTTGACTAAATGTAACCACGCTAATCGGTGTGGGTTGGTGAAGAAAGAAGAGCCCAGAGAGTTTAGGCATGGACAGAAATCAAAAACTCAGGTGATAAGATTGAAAGCATAGCACTCCAAATACGGCGTTCTTGTTCAGTCAAAAACACTGTACAATTCTGTTGACGAGGTATGATCTTTAGCGATGCTCGCATTGCACCAACGTTGCCAAAACTAAGTACTCCCAGATGGTCTTGTCGTTGACGGAAAATGTAACATACATTTAATTATTTTCATGTGAAGGGGACAGATAAATGAAGGATATCTATTTTATCTGTTTAGTTTATGCTTATCAGCAGATTCTTTGCAAGCTAGACATACGACCAGTGTGATAACAAACAACAACACATACAGTAAGTACCATGTGCTCACTTCTTCAAAACGTTACCGCTGCGCGCGTAAACACGGCGTTAAGAAACCCTGCCGGAGATTGGCGAGTGCGGTTGGGCAGGTCGGCGCAAGGCAAAGACACTTGTGTTTTGAAATGTTCCAAATGTTGCACTATTCCCGCTCAATGTTGAATACACTCCCGATAATGTTTTATGTTTTTCCCCATCGCAATGCATAACTGTTTTTTCACTCCTTTATTGGGGGTCAAGGTAGAAGCGTTCACGTCGCGATCCCTGTCAGGTAGTACTTGGTATTGCCTGCGAATTCTACCAAACACTTCGAAGCCAAGCTGAAAGACGACGATGTCCAGAAGCTAGCCATCGTGCTTCGAAGAATCGCAAAGAAGAAGCCTCCTTTATTTGAAAAATGTGTGCAATGCCGTGTGTATATGTGTTTTTTTCTGTTGGTTGATTCATACATTGTTATAACTGTATTTTTATTTATTTGTAATTATTTTCGTCAATTCGCACACGTTAGTTGTGTAGTAGAAATCCTGTAAAGCGCTTGCAAGCTCACCGGGTATTTTTCCGCTGTAATAATAAAACATCTATCTATCTATCTATAGAGAGAGAGCGGCCCGGGCAATTGCCGACAACTCACCGATGATGGAGATGGGCTTGTGGGCAAAGCGGACGCGTCCCATAACACCCACGTACTTGCTCCGGCAACCGGCTGACCACAGGCGCACCAGGTACTCCACCCCGAAGAAGACCACGAGCGCTATTTCCTAGAAGGCGCGCACCAACGCTCAGTCAGTGAAACTTGTCCGCGCAAGTTTAAAATCAGCCACCGGGCACTGAAGCGACGGTGAAATGTAATCCGTTATTATTAGCCGTGGTCTATCCTCTGCTTGATGAATGCATACCCCCATCTCAAAGTTAGCAAACAATCAATAGGCTGGAGTCCATATCTCTGCAATTGTTTAAAGTCCATCAGCCTATGGGGGTAATACATCAGTTTTACATCTGCGTTTGCTTAAGAAGGCAACTCCTGGACCGGTTTCAGTCAGGCTAGTTAACAAGTGGTGCTAAATTGTCAGAGCTTATACGAAAAAACAAAGCAATAAAAGAGTAAAAATGAGTGCGAAATCTCACGTACAGTCATGGTGGCTTATCAGTAATAACAGTGCTGATGAGCTGAGAAGGTTGGAACCAGTACAACATTTTCCTGTTAGACAAATGCTCCTAAATATATACTGCTCTATAAGCTATTCCTTCCTCCATTGGTTTTTACTACTACTACAATTGCACTCTGTCCCTCTGCAATAGTTTTGGTTGCACCACGTGTTATTTACGACGATGTCCGCCGTTTCACTGCTTGTGCCAGGCGCTCAATTCGTGAAGAATTCAGGTCCTGAAGACGCTCTCAGCACATGGTGCAAAACGTCAGATATCCAGTGTAACAACATGTGGTACAACCGAAAAACGCAAAGGACAGCCATAATGAGTCTTGGTTCAAATGTAACGTTTACATTTGGGAAAACCCCCCACAAACAACGTAACTGGTATTGGCCAAACAACCCAACGCTGAAAAATACCTGCAAATTACTCATTCGGGATTAAAACATGGCAACATCGGCCCTTACTGCGAAAACTTGGCAGGACTCTCCTGAAAAAGAGTCTTCAGACTTAGAGAGGCTTTCCTGAGTAAACAATCATACTACTAATTATCACGATTGAATAATATAGCCAAAACTAAAAATAACAGAATGTTCAACCGTGTTGAACATAAGAGTTAATAAGTGGGAGAAGTGGCGCAGTGGTTCTCACATTGATATGAACTAACCAATTCAGTTTGATTCCAAGCATCAGCTCACCCCAGTGTGCGAATGATATCTCAACTTGTCCAGAGACAACCCCCATCCTCCACCAACCTGTACTGACCATTATGTTGATAGATCGTTAAACAAACTACAAACCGACATGGCATGACGATGCCTTCTTCTACCAATGAATTTCCAGAAGGCTGTAAATTATATTTTTCATTATTATTAGATGTATGACCTAATGTAAGAATTATTATAACCTGCACACATTTTACATTTAAAGAAAAAACTGGATTAGTAACAAAAGCAGCAGCAAGCAAAATCAAAAGTGATGGTAACATTTCAAACTTCATGGGTTTTTTTTCCTCTCTCTCTCAGCTGACTGAGTGTGCAAGTCCCGAAAGCCAATTTTCAAGTTCTGGCTGTGCTGGACCACGGGATATGAAATACATTCAAAGCTGGCCGGCATTTCGCCAATTCGGCTGGGTCAAGCAGCAAGCTCATGCCAGAGGGATTGAAACCTGGTACTAACTGATTGCAGAGGGGGGGGGGGAGCCCAAATGTCATGCCATGGCATGGCTCATAGGAGGAGAAATTACAGTCGTCAAAATGAAAAACATTGCCCAGAGGGAAGAGAAACAGACAAGACGATACACTTTGCAATGGAAAATCCAGATATATTTTCCAAAAAATACACATTCCATTTAGTTAGTGATGCATTAAAAGTTTAACCGGAAAACATTTTAACCTTATTTTTCCACTCTGTGGTATATATGTATATATACAGTTAAAACGTTTTCCGAATAGGATGTTAAAAGTGTTCTCTAAGTCCCATATTAAACATATACATTGCACAAACCGCTATATGTTTAAATGCATTTTTTTTAAAGGTTAATCTACACCAGCTCCATCATTACTGGCGACGAAGACTCGCATTTTAAACAAACTACAGTCTACGCAACATCTACGCGTGTACACTGCATTCCATACCGTCTTTAGTGCCGCTACCACAAAGAACAAATGCTACATCTCTACATTTTACGTGACATAGCTGTCAAAGTTGTAGCAATTCTTGACAGTTTTGGCAGTGGAAGAATCCTGGAAGCATGCAAGCCAGGGACATGTAAACATGATATTTATTGGAACTGCCATAACAACAAATGGCATCACTGAGCAGTCGGCCGAATATATTATCACTCATCCGATTTGCCAGACACACAAGCCCGCGTGCAACCATACACAGATAATGTTTGACTTTTAAAGGTCAAGGAGAGGAACCTTAGATGTTGGAAATCTAACAACATTTCTACCATTCGGTGTGGTGATTGTACAACAAGACATAGAGCGTGGTATCTTCACTCGCAGAGAACCAAAGAGCATAGTCGTCTCAGTCACAGAACATGGACCATTACGTATTGCATACACAATGCACTGACAATTCATGATAACAAAAAGAGTGATGTAGTTTTGTATCCATTTACTACAACTGCAATAAGCATAATGTATGTGTATATACACATTTTTTTTCTGGGGAGGGCATGGTTGCAAATTGTTAACATTCGCACCTCACGAGAAAAAAGGTTCTGCCTGAGGCGGTTCGATTCCTGCCTCGGCCGCCTTTCTGTGTGGAGTTCGTGTCTTCTCCCGTTGTTCTGCGTGGGTTTCCTCCGGGTTTTCCGGTTTTCTCCCATAGCTAAAAAAAAACACTCATGAATTGGCTGATGACATCATAACATATAGGACGCAGCGTTAGGCAAGTGCTGGCGCCGACAAACTGTGAGGCTGGCTGCCACCCGCCTCTTTGCGGTTTTCTCGGATCTCTGAGTCATTCTGTCTTCAAAGAAATATATTCGACGATGAATGAACACTGTGCGTGTTGTGAATTATAAATTTACTTTTACATTTAATATTGCCGGATTAACCAAGCTGGTGGGGATTTTAATAACTTTCCCAATACATATTAAATTCTACTATTATTTATATATGCACGTTATATGCAGACATTAATGCATTAAAATATGTTGACATGACTCTGGTGACAAAAGAGAGACAAAATAGACCTTGTTTGTAAGATGTGATTCAAGTAAGTAAGGGATCCTGGAAACGAATTATGCGTGAACAAAAAGCATACTTGGAACTTTACTGATGTGGGTTTTCACAGCTCGATTCTTGATGGAGGGAAAGAGGGAAAGCCCTTGATTTGACTAACCCGAAAGAACAGCTTTGAAAAGTAACCATCAGACTTGAAAATGGCAAACAAACAAAACATCTACTTGAAATAGCAGGTGATATTCAAGCAATTGAGCTCATTTATAATGAAACGTAGTTTTATTTGTGCTAGAACAGTACAGTGGAGAGGTAATGATCCTTACTCACAGTAAGTGAAGCTTTTGCCTCATACACGGGCTCAGTCGCCAACAATCGGCACGACTCATTGGTATTGAATTCATTGGTATTGAATTCCCAGCTCTGTTTCACTTTCACAGTTTCACACGTAAACCAGTGATTCTTCCAACATCCCTAGAGTATCATTTGGTGGTTTCCCCTCATTTGATTCCTTAATACAGTCCAAACTGCATTTGAGTTGTTTGTTGGTTCACATTGTATACCATAAAGTTTGTCCCTGGTTAAACTTTAAAATGGGCAGCATGGTGGCGCAGTGAGTAGTGCTGCCACCTCAGCTTCATCAAAGCCTCGGCGTGTGCTCGCTCGTTTTCTCCAACATATCGACGGGTGGACTATACTTACACACTTTTTCACATGACCTAAACTCATAAACAGAGCTTCACTATGGATAACATTGGTCATGAAATCCTTCGAGTTAATCATGTCTATGTAATGATGTAGGTTTTCACGGCTCAATTCATGATGGTTGCTCTTACGGGATAAGCGTGTCGAGTGCTCTGCCTCTCTCCCTCGCAACGTTTCGCCTCCCACGTTGGAAGCATCATCAGGTCTGATGTAAAAGGCAAAAAGTCGCGAGGGAGAGCGCTCGACGCCGCTTTCCTGAAAGAACAACTCTGAAGAGCAACTATCAATCAGGTCTATGTGAAAAAGTAAACAACTGTTTGACTCTCCAAATGTCTCAGTGGCAAGATTTACTTTGAACACACTTTAACGTCCACATTTTTTATTCTAGCACAACAACCTCAGATTATAGTGATCCACGTGCATTGTTATATTTTGCACTCTGCTTTATGCAAATCATGACAAACACCATAATAAGGTATAAATGAGCATGATAGTTACTGTAGAACACCATACGTATGTTAGGCGTTGCAGAACAGCTCGCTGGTAGATTCTGCTTTTTAAAAAGAATTAGAGCTACTTTACTTCCAGTCTGCAGAACCTCCCCCCGCCCCACCCGCTAAACCGAGGCAGTTCTGAGAGTCAGGCACAGCAGAAGACTGTCCCTCTAGAGTTAAGACCTGGAAAGCCTAAAAAAAACCCCCAAACAACAACGTTTGGAGCCAACAGTCTGGGACCGCACGCTCATGGGCCCTTACCCCTACCCCGTTGTCATCCGCCCATCCTGTGGGCTCATTTCGCTCGATGTGTTTGGGTTTTTCGTGCACAGTAGAAGGGAGAAAGAGAGTTGTCTGGCCTGATTATGGTAAGTGCGCAGCTCAGCGAATTTCCGAGCCAAGGTTCTGAGGTTGGCACATCCAACCGCAGTCGCTCCTATCCGTCACAATCAGCACGCACTTTTAAAAGCCCTTTATAAAAACACCCAGCTCTGTTTTGAGAATGGTCAATTCGTCTGCAATGCTTCAATTTGATGCCCTATTTTTTTTAGATTGTTAAATTTGACACAGGCCCAAGTATATAAAAAAAAAAATAGACATAATGTTTTCCACATATGGTTATAATCAAATCAGTTCTTAGAAAAGAGAAAAAATCATTGTGGGAATATTGTAAAAAAAAATATATATCTGCATACATAAATGTATACGCTGCACGTGTATATGGATGGTGCATAAGAAGGATTGGTCAAACCTTGGAGAAAGAGATCACAAATAAGTCAACCGTACGTAATGTTTGGCTCACGTTAAAGTACAATTTTCCATAATATACGGCGTAAAAACAACACCAATGTTGAGAGTTATTCCATTAAACTTAGCGATAAGTACTAGACTAAGTGTACAACAATGCATCAGTGTCATTGGTTATGCGTATTCATGATGGATAGTTTGTCCTACACACTCTCCTAACAGTTGCGTTTATAGCCTAACATTATATAACGGTGTTTTCTCTGCACCATGCATGAAGACTGCTTTGATCAGGGTGCCTAAAGAAAGCGTGTTATATATCAGGCACTTGGGATGGATTTCCACAATGCCGAATCGTAAATCCATTCAACAAGCATAGCTCCCGTCTCGTATTTAGCGTTTTGTTTACATAGTTTTGTTCACGCCATTAGGCTAAATAATGTAGCATTTTAAAAAAACCGGTATAAAATATCTTAATTGATTTACACATGCAACCGTATATTTCATACCGTACACCACACCAATTGTGATGTTGACACTGACTTTCGAGACACATCAACGAGGTGACGAAAGTAGCCTATTTTCATCTCAGAAAAATAGCCAGACTGCGCAACATCCTGTCACCTGCTGATGCTCAGAAGCTAATTACACATCTTCATCTCCTCACGAATAGATGATTGCAATGCACCGCTTCCTGGCATCCCTGCCTACCTGATCAATCGTCTCCAACGTGTGCAGAATGCGGCTGCCAGAGTCCTCACTGGCACACCCATCCATGATCACATATCCCCAGTACTGATGTCTCTCCATTGGTTACCTGTTAAATGGGGGTCAAGGTAGAAGTGATCACGTCGCGATCCCTGTCAGGTAATACTTGGTATTGCCTGCGAATTCTACCAAACACTTCGAGGCCGAGCTGAAAGACAACGATATCCAGAGGCTGACCATCGTGCTTCGAAGAATCGCAAAGAAGAAGACCTGTTAAATACAGGCTTGAATTCAAGATCCCGTTGATATCCGATGATTCCCGATGATTCTCGTCAATTCCCGTCGATTCCCGTTGATTTCCCATGATTCCCGTCGATTTCCAATGATTCCCGATGATTCCCGTCGATTCCCGTTGATTTCCGATGATTCCTGTCAATTACCGATGATTCCCGTCGATTCATGTCGATTCATGTCGATTCCCATAAGCTTTAACATGTATATAATTCCACCCCCAAATTATGTTCTCTTCGTACATACGTACGAACACACGTACGACATTCAGTTTTAACGCACTTTGTGGCCCCCGAGGAGTGCTTCAATGCAAACAGCTTCCCTAGAGGGGGTCAAGGTAGAAGCGTTCACGTCGCGATCCCTGTCAGGTAATACTTGGTACTGCCTGCGAATTCTACCAAACACTTCGAGGCCGAGCTGAAAGACAACCATGTCCAGAGGCTGACCATCGTGCTTCGAAGAATCGCAAAGAAGAAGAAGCTTCCCTAGACGTGCCTTCATAGCGGTGGTCTTCTTCTTTGCGATTCTTTGAAGCACGATGGTAAACAATGTCCAAACCACAGTTGGAATTTCGACTGCGACAATTCCCACTGAGAAATGCGGGGAGGGGGGGGGGAACTAGAAATATACAATAATCCCGCATATTTTGTGCATTTTTTCCCCCCACAACATTGCAGAATTCCAATAAACATGGGCAGTGAGTGAACGCGGTGCCAGAGGACACTAGAGCTACTGGCTTCTGCGCCTGTTTAAATTCAAGCTCATGACCCTCTGGCCTATGAATGATACTATTTATATTTATTAGAATAAAATGACGATCGTAAACATGCCTCCTCTCCCCCATGGTGCCGCTGTTGTGCCGTGTGTCTTGAAATGCTGTTACATTAAAGCGGCAGGCTCCAACCAGTCGATCGCGATCAACAGGTCGATCCCAGAGTCTTCAACAGTCGGCGGGGAAAAGCCTAGATCCTGCACGGTGGTTGTGTTTAAAACTGTTGTGGCCGTGGGTCGCAAATGCAAGCTGCTGAAGATAGTGTGCAAGCATGCACAGATAGTGCCCAGCAAGCACACGTGTCACACTCAGAATAGGTGTTATGCATACATTTTCTTGGGTTTTAGTAACTTAGAATTGTTAAGGGTAGATCTTGTCTTGAATTTAGATTCTAAAAGTGAGCCTGTGTTTAAAAAGGTTGGAGACCACTGCATTAGAGCGTATAGACGGCGCACACCAACCATATTGCTGTGTGTGCTTGGTGCAAATGCTGCCACATTTAGCAGCAGTAATTAGCATTCGCACACAAGCATGATCAATACAGGGGACAAGAGGCTTGTTGAGCACAAACATTGACGCACGGCTGCTTATTTCCACACACTGCCTACATGAATGTGTTCAGTTTTGTTGTTACTTGTGCTTTTGCGCTATCACCAAATAATTTGTTTTGTTTCTCTATGCTTGTGCCGAACACAGCTGGCCTGTAATGGCCTGAAGCATGACTCGCTCATGAAGCATTACGAATTCATTCACTCGTTCATTGTCAGAAACCGATTAATCCTGTACAGTGTTGCGGTGAGCCGGAGCCTATCCCGGTAGACACAGGGTGCAAGGCAAGAATATGCCCAGGATGGGTCGCCAGTCCATCACAGGGCACCAGAGGGCAATTTAGTCAGCAAGCCAATTAACCTATGCAGCAGCAAATTGATCACACAAAACAGTTGAACTTGATGAGAAAAACAAAACATTATCGTTAAGGAAACATTTGTCGTGCCGTACAGTATTGCATTTCAA
>JAZEWU010000011.1:7880336-7894122 GCA_036362915.1 Geotria australis | reverse complement strand
TTTTTTGTCAATTCGCCTATTTGTTGTGTCGCGGGAATCCCTTAAAGAGTTTGCAAGCTCACTGAGTGTTTTTCTGCTGTAATAATAAACATCTATCTGACATCTGTCACGAATGCAGGAGCAGCACCATAAAGCATTAGCAAGAAGATTTCTTGCTCATAGAGGCTGGTATTGTAGACGTATCCACTAATCGATTATCGGTACATGTCTTGGGTGGCTAAAAGGCAGGTGTACTATTGCTTCTAACTTGACTGCAGTGGAAGAGGGGAACAAACTGCTCTTGAAATGAGAAGACCATTCACTCGCCAATGTGAGTGTGGTGGGTAACGGCATAACAAACCTTCATCGCTATTTTAAGGCACGTGTGAGGAAATGTAATTACTATACGTAGTTCATCATAAAAAAAGTATGTAACATAGAGCCTTGTCAAGAATTCGTTTTGGCTATGACGAGCCAGCAAAATGGCATAATTACGTATAAATCAGCTACAATAGGTCTCCAGACAGAATAAATACACTGTTAAACTCTTTCAATTATATAATAATTAATCAAATCTTTAAATGATGAGAACATCTCATAATGACAGAATAAGAGTGCAGGCCGGAAGCTATACGTTTTTGAAAGATATTCATTATTGTTGGAAGCTGGTTGTGAATTAAAATGTATTGATGAGGCCAAGAAATCTTGACAACAGTCTATAGGTTTGCCTGCATAAACAAATGCGGTTACGGAATAATATTCCTGTAGCTTCATAGGTTCATGGGCCAGAAAAACATGCAAGGCCGGCCGTCTGTCTGCTTAATTCGTAGCATTGTTGTGCGCGCGTATTGTTCAGCATGACCAGCTAGTCGGCACTGACCCCTAGTGGGCTGGTGGCAGAACTCTACACGTCACCAACACGGAAAGCACCACTGCCAACCAGGGGGCATCATTCATTCATTGTCAGACACCGCATACTCCCTGCATAGTGTTGCGGTGAGCAGGAGCGTATCCTGGCAGACACAGGGCGCAAGGAAGGGTTATACCTAGGGTGGGACGTCAGTCCATCACAGGGCACCGGGGGAAATTTCGTCAGCAGGCCAATTAACCGATGCAGCAGCATGTCTTTGGACTGTGGGAGGAAACCGGAATGCCAGGAGAAATCCCACGCGGACACCGGGAGAACACGCAAACTCTACATCAACAATATGCTCTTTGTTAGTTCTGCTTGTGCATCACTGCCAGCGCAGCAATCATGAAATAATTTCTGATAAATCTGGAGGTACCTACCATCCAATAGAGGGTGCTGTTGGCAAAGTCTGTGTAGAGCTCGATGGTTGACAGCACGCTGAATATCAGGCAGATGAGCACCATCAGAAACCTACGGGCCGCAATAAACAACACACACGCACACACACAATTTAACACGTGGAACTTTGCGAATCAGAGGCATGTGTCATTTATTATTTACGAGCAATATATTTCAGGCTATGACGTTTGCTGTAGCAAAAGGATCGGAAGCATGGACAGTGGGAAAGAAAAGAGAACTGCAAAATGCACAAGGAAGCGTGGAGTTGTACGTAGAGTGGCAGATGTTTGCAATCACGCCAAGACACAGAAAGCGAAACGTGTGGATGTTAGAACAAACAAAATTAAGGACATCATATTGACTGTTAACTTAAAATATCCATGATATTAATTAGCAGTGTTGTGGACAAATATAAGTAAAATAAATAAGCCGATGTAGGGTTTGACGGCTCGATTCATGATGGTTGCTCTTCAACGCTGTTCTTTCGGGATAGCCGTGTCACTGAACGCCCTCCCTCCCTCGCGACGTTTTGCCTCCCACGTTGGAAGCATCCTCAGGGGAAACGTCGTGAAGGAGAGAGGAAGAGTGCTCGACACGGCCATCCCGAAAGAGCGGCTTTGAAGAGCAACTATCACAAACTGTAATTTAACATCGCGCTTCGAAGAATCGCAAAGAAGAAGACAAACAAAATATGACAATATCTCCTTCACATATCCACAGCCCTACATAAAGGTATTTCTTACACAATCCATATGCTGCATGGCCTTCTGGGAGTGTATGTCAGCAGCATTCTTTCAAGAAGAGCAAACTCGGGACAGGTTTTGACACACTGGTTCATCAGTCGAGACAGGCTTGCGCAAGTATAAATAAAATAATTTATTTCACAACCCATCAGCTGCACAGGTGTATCATATGTGTTGAATAAATATCAGTGTCACTTCCAACATTAACCGATTAAATATATGCGTGTCTTCTGTGTAACAGTGGCATAGCGTGTCTCCCTTGGCTACATTCACTACATTTGCAATAACTGCAGGACCTAATCCTCGGTGCACTGCACTGTCATTGTGATATTATCTGCTCGTCTGCAGTGAACAAAGGAAAATACGACACACTGAACACATCTAATTTACGTATAAAATAACATGCATCAATAATTAGTGCAAAAATGTGCAATTCATTCATTCCTGTCTGATTAGTAGATGGCATTGTCAATGCAGTGGTGGGCTTGCAGCTGTAGCAGGGAGGGGGTAATAAATAATGTAGCTGGAAACACAGTGGCTTTGGCCAATTGTGAGGAGCTAATGCATGAGTGAGTGAATACATACAACCCAATGGATAAGTCAGATGAACACCCCACACCCTGTCCCCATAATTGATTACCCATATCCTGCAATGCACAGTGCATTTGAAATAATGTCAGGGGGGGTATACCGTGCCCCGCATATAATGGGGGCTTTTGTGAGGGACCCTTAGAGTTTGGACATGTGAAAATTGCACTCCCAAAGCTCAAGATATATGAACATTGCATATTTCGATTTGATACGGAGATATTGACTTGATATTTTGACAGGCCAAGTAAGTTATAATAATATTTATTATGTTCTTGTTGACCCACACATTATGTTATTTGTATTATAGTATACAGTAACATGAATTGTTGAGCACTCAAGAATAACATTTTACGGCAATGAATTGGGATAAATCTGGTGTTTGTGGAAATAATCGGGCTCGGTTAAAATGTTTTCAATTTCCATCCAGCGGATTAAAAAAAACCCCACAACAACCACGATCAATGACATAAATAATGGTGCCTCAGAAAATAGCGTCACAAATGAGGAAGAGATCAGAAACCACTAGGGGACTGTTTATATTTAGATATATTTTCCATGGTGCACGTAAGGAAACTGAAAAGGACTATTTTGCAATAATAATACTTGCACGGTTTTCCTTTGCCAGTGACAATCTATTTTTAAAGGCCGGACACGCTGAGATGAGAAGCGGCAACTGCTGTTTGCCCTTTGTTGTTGAGCAGTGAGAAAAGTGTGGCCTGGGAGCTCTATTAGATGCCCTTTCCCTGGCAGGTGAGGCGTTTGTGGAAGTCTTTCTGAGAAAGGAAACCCGCTTAAACACAAACAGCAACCTAACAGTATCCAAGGCTAAAAAACACAACAAGAAAATAATAATATTGAAGTCCTATTTTCTGAACCGATCCTGGGCCTCCCCTAGGTTGACTCAGCTTATTATTATTTATTATTACAGCAGAAAAGTACCCGGTGGGCTTGCAAGCTCTTTGCGGGACTCCTGCATTGACACAACAAACATGCGAATTAATGACGATAAAAATGGCCGCGCCACCCTGCCACCCTGGGCGGCAGGGTGGCGCAGTGGTAACATCTGCGCCTTACAGAAAGAATGGCCTTGCCCGAGCAAGGTCGATCCCCGCCTTGGGCGCCTTTCTGTGTGGAGTTCGGGTGTTCTCCCCCTGTTCTGCGTGGGTCTCCTCCGGGCTCTCTGGTTTCCTCCAACAACTTAAAAAACACTCATTAATTAATTGACCGATAACATCCTAATATATTGGAAGCAGTGTATGGCAATATGGCGCCGGCAAACCGCCTGGCTGCCTCCTCCGCCTCTGTGCTTTGCTCGCGCCTCTGAGTCGTTCTCTTGTCGAATGAGCACTTTTGATAGCGAATGAATATGCACGCATTATAAATGCAAAATTATTATTATTAATAAGAAAACGAGTTATGTTTTCACTTGCAGGCTCCACTGTGGGAGTAGAAGTGATATTTCCACAAACTGTTAAAGGCATTTTAAAAAATATTCATCTAACAAACCAAGGCCGAAGCACGGCTATGATTTTTAAATTGTATGTTCTTTTTTGGGTCTATTTTTCGGATTTTTTTTTATTTTTTGTAAAATCATTATCATTACCATTGACAATCTACTATCTTTCAATGTAATAATCCACCTAACTTCTGAATTGATTTCATCAGGAGTGATGAAGTATATGATCGTGCTCATAATCCTAGTTTGACAGTGGCTCAAATGAAAAATAACTTTTCTACTGTTGCAGAATGGCAAAAACTTTACCACAAGAATGTGTGTGGCATTAAAGGAGCTAATTCCAAGGGCGCATGCAACTTCTCACATCCTTGAATGTTGGTAGCCTGTCAACAAATAATTCAGAGAGTCTACAGAGTGTGAAATGTGCTAGACTACGCAGTACGTACTGGAAATGTTAACGATGCCAATGTTCGCCTTCCCAGGGCCTTCACGTAACGGGAGCGGCGGGAAGGACATTGCGGTGCAACAACTGTTGTTTGTTTTCCAGAGCGTAGCAAACTTAGGTGCACCAGTGATAAGGGGGAACTAAAAAAACCGCTCGTTTCATAAGCACAAGCATTGGCTCGCGTAGATTAAGAGCCAGCATCTGTATGGTTTTCAACAAAGCTATCTATTATAGCTGGCTAAACCGTGAGAGCAGGTTAGAGCAAGTCAGCCCAATTGGGGGTCAGCTTCGCGATTCACCCCCCTGGGATTGACACTATGAACACCAATTAGTAGGAAGTCAACAGTATTGCTTCTCCATTTCCAAGTTGACGACCTGTTGAAGTTCTAAGCAGGTTGAGCTTAACGTCATTATGTTAATGTAAAAATGCTGTCATGAAATTCTAAAATCACTTGTGAAGAGCATCGTTGGTTAGAATGTCATCAATACAGGCGTACCTCTTTAACGAAGCCTCGGTCAATGAATTTTCGTTTAATGAACAAGAAAAAAATATTCACTAATAAATATTATACAGTAGTAGGCTTAGTACTTGCACTGCACTCCCAAGGCTCCTGTGAACCATATATTGTCTATGAACATGCTTAGGGTATTATTTTTACTATTATACTGCATTATTAATAGTAGTATGGTAGTATTTGTATAGTATTACATTAATAAATACTGTACATTTATAATTAACCATGTTTTGATGACCTGTCTTGACGGATTTATCGCTTAGCGGACAAGCCTATCCATCAACAGAGGCATGCCTGTATATTGCCACTTATAAGCAACAAATCTTCTTTAAACGTGACAATGTTGTTGGGGAGTGGAGGGATATGACAAGAATTCTGGCACGGATCTACAATGTTGCCTAATCCTAAAAGCAAATATATAACAGTCGTGGTCCTATGGAGACATTCCCCTCTTATAATAATGTGGCAATTGCACAACGAGCCATAAACACTGTCAAAAGAAGATAAGCACTGGCCAACAATTGTGCCAGCAGAAAATCTGTTACATATTTGGATTCTAAATGTATTTAACAAATAGCAATAACGTATTACAAATTTGAGATGAATAGTGCAATTTTTCCAGCTCATTAAGACAGAACATCATGTCAACATGCGCACAAACATCCTGGAGATAAATACTCAATCGCATCTTATTACGTCCACTGGCTTGCTACAATTTGGATTCATAGAGTATTTAAATGCAATTGCATCTCCAGATTCACAGGGTCCACCTAAATGGGAAGTATTCATATTTTTACGGTAATGTTTGATTGAATACAGGCCGTACCTCTTTTAACTAAGCCTCGGCCAACGAATTTTCGTTTAATGGCCAAGAAAAAAATATTCATCAAGAAATATTCTATAATAGTAAGTATAGCACTTGCAAGGCACTCCCAAGGCTCCTGTGAACCATACATTGTTTATAAACATGCTCAGGGTTTTATTTTTAATAATATACTGCGGTGTTATTAGTATTATAATAATAATAGCATTTATAGAGCGCCTTTCACCCGAGGGTCACAGATATACACTATTAATAAATAGTATATACCTCTCAACGGATTTATCGCTTAGCCGACAAGCCTCAAGAACGCATCCTATCCTGTACACTTCCTAGAGCAAACACGGTGAGTTGTAGGCAAAGTAGGGGAGAAAGATTTTGAGTCTGGATTATACAAGGGGCAGGGAGTTCTGGACAAACCAGAGTTTTATTGTACATTTAGTGCATTAGAGATGTGGATTGTTTTAAGTCTCAGTTCGAAATCTGACAAAAAACTAATAAAAACGTACGGCATAATACATATTACATTACATGGCAGCCACCTGAAGCATTACAACAGCTGTTTACAAGTTTGGTTGATGCCAACATGACCAAATTATACGGTGCAAATAATTGTTTGTTGACAGAAGCTAAGCCTAGCTTGTATTATATTTAAACAAAAAGCAATTCAATCCATATTTCCAATGGGTTTTAGCTCTTACAGTGCTATATACACTCTGCACTATTTGATTAAATAAAAATAACTACGAATACATCCTTTGAAGTCATACCTTCTGAACGTCTAGACTTTGTTTTGTGCAATAGATTCAGAAATATATGGGCTGCAGGGTGGCGCCATGCTAACACTTGTGCCCCCCAGCAAGAAGAGCCTGGGTTCAAACTTAGGTGCTGTTCTCCAACTATTTTGTGGGGATTTCCTTTTGGTTCTCCAGTTTCCTCCCAGAGTTAAAAAAACAAATACACTGTAACTGGTATTGGACAAACACCCTAATGCTTAAAGATTACGTGAAAATTACTCAATTTCGATTACACATGGCATAATTTTCCCTTACTTCTAAAACTTGGCAGAACCCTCCTGAAACACAATCTTGAGACTCAATGAGGCTCTGCTGGTTCAACAAGCACAAAACAAATAATAACGTCCATCTAATTAAAAAATATATAGAGTACAGGACGCTCCGACCCGTTATGAATGTATTTCACTAATGATCCATGCGTTTATTAATGTCGTATTAATATTATATTGCTCAACATATTAATGCGCAATTGGTACATTTTAGAGAAAATTTGGGGGTTTTTTTTAATCAGGGGGGTCAGTGTTGGCACAATGTGCCTGGTACTCTGAGTCCCACTATCAGCCACAGATAATTTCAAGTGACCAGTGATTCCTGAACAGGTCCTGGCTTCCCTCAACTTTCCGTTATTTATGACTGATGTAGTAAAATATGGTCAAACAATCATGCCCGGGGCCTTTTTTAAGCAGTGGATTCTGAAATGGCTGAACATTAATTAAGAGTGAATGTCAAATGAATTCATTTTTCAAGTTAACCACCGCAGATAAAACATTTAATTAATCCCACAAAAAACAAGCAATGCTTTGTTTTAAATGTTAGAAACAATCTAATATACCCTATGTATGAAAATGGTGCATTATGTTCACTGAAGCTTATATCTATGGCCTTACATTACAAACGCAACGTACAAAAAACTGTGCACTTAATTGCTATGTGACTGTGCAATCACGATTGTTTTCTTCCAAAACCCATTTGCTGTACTGATGATGTCTCCATTATTTAAAGTTATAAATGCACAATAAACAAGAGCTAAAATAAGTGGTTATTGCATTTTGTAAGCTTCATGTATAATTCAGAGCAGCATCTTCATGGTTTATCCCAGCTTTGTCCGAGGCAGCTGAACAGATGTCAAACCACACTTAAAAACAGAACGAATTCAAGGGCATGTGCCAACGTCTATTTCATGGTTATTTGGTTATTACAAAGAATGATTTTCTGCTTATGAAACCGCATCGTGGTAAGCTAAGACAACGGGTGCAATGCGCCCGGAGAATATGCGCGCGTTACAAAAGTATATTATTATTATAGCCACTGTGTGCAGTGCTGTCCTATGTGTTTTCGGCTTGTACCGCGTGTTGTTCCGAACGATGTCCGACAATTTTCACAATGTGCCGGGAGCTTCAGGAACCAAGAAGGAGCTTCCAACACGTGGAGCAAAACATCACAATGAACAATACAGTGTAACCCGAAAACAAATCGGAGGGGTAAACAGCACAAGAACAATAACCTACGCAGTATTAATGCACATCACGTTTTGTTACTACGCAACTTGTTATGCAATGCGCAGTTCCGTTCACTCGAGAAGAGAGACTGACTGAGCGGCACGATGAACCACAGAGAGGAGGAGGAGAAAGCAGCCACACGGTAAGCCTGACCAATATCTGCCAGACACTGTGTCCTCTAAATATTAAACATGTTATCGGCAGAACAGTGATTTTTGTTGTTTTAGCTATGGCAGGAAACCGGCGTATGCAGCGAAAACCCATGCATATGTGGAGCGAACACTCAAGCTCCACACAGAAAGGTGGCACCTGAGCTGGGAATCAAACCAAGGCCCGTTTTGCTATGAGGCACGAGTGTTACCACGACACCACGGTGCAGCCCGGATGTCCTATGATGATTAAAATCTAGATGTTGAAGACACATGCAAATAGGGCTATGAGCTGTCTATTATAGCATTAAATGTTGTCTATTTCAACCTTTATACAGACAATGGCATGTTCTGTGCGTTTTTGTAAACGTCATCTATCAATTGCTGAAGTCTACATAAAACTACAGTGCCAAGACTACTGCTCGTAAAATGTCAACGTCCGGCAACAAAATGTTCGCTTCACCACAGCACACTTGTTCTGTTATATTTTCTGCTACGACGCCAGTCATACGCTAGCTCAATGTGTTCCAAACGACAGAGCTGTTGGTACGAGTCTGTGCCGAGGTGCCAGGAATGCTTTACTCCACCAGTCTGAGGCTGAACTGGCCAGCTCCCACGCTGTACTCTGCGAATTTTCACACTGCACCAGTGATGAAATCTCTGGGATGTGACAACCCGCCAACATCACTCACGAAATTTACGTGGGTGCTTATTTTGTATTAATTTATTTCCCTTGTCTATACGAATTATATACAACACGTGAAATATCTGCCACGAGCCACATGGTGAAGGCAGGCCCTCATTCAGCAGTGGGTGGACAAAAAGGGCCAGACATACACATCATCTTCTTTGTAACCATTAAATTACACCAATATCAACAAGCCACTGGGACCTGATCACACACAGTAGGTGGCCATTCACTGCCCTGACACAGCCCATGCATGAACAGACATTCAACAAGACAGCTTTTGTTGCAAGTGCTTACAAATTGCGAAACTATTGTAATAAAAAATCCCATTTTGACACAATAGACAGCTTTAGACATTGTCTGAGGTCACGCGTGTACATTTTGCCATTGACTTTTAAACAGTGAAAAGCAGCACTTTTCAATCCCCAGTCATTAATTATGCCACCCCACAACCGGTACAAGCTCTCACATTAACCGCTCCACAGATAAATAGTTAATTCCATACAAATAATGTCTGAATGTGTGGAGACACATTTCCAACAATGGGAAGCCGGATGACTTGTAGGCAAGCTGAGGATGGTTGATTGGCACCAGCACTGGAAACGAACACACACACACTGGTGCAATGGAAAAGCGTGTGCTGAAATGTGCAGAACAGCACATCCCGTCCGTGACCCTGGGCGCTCGTGCAGGTCATGGTGCCTCGAGCCACAGTACTCACACAGAGAAGTGGTAGAGGAAGCATTTCCAACCGGTGGGCCGTTCCAGGAAGTTATACACACGGGACTGGATGCTGGAGGTTCGTCCGCACATCAGCAGGTGACTGTACGTGGACACGCGGCGTCCTCGGCGTGCGTCATGGGGCAGGCCGTGGAGAGCAACCTGCGGCGTAACATCGACGTTGTGCTGGTCGGGGTCCGGCGTCTCGTCCCACGGTTCCTCACCGACCCTCTTCCTGGTGGTCTCGGACATCTCCAGCCGGACGGGCGACACTTGCACCTGCAGTCTCTCGACAGAGCTGGCCTCCTGAACGGCCCGGGCTGGGCCTTTGTGAGACGAACTTCGCTTGCTGTGTGACATTTTCAACAGCGCTTGCTGTTGTTTTTACTCCGGTTGATACGGGGGTGTTAAGTTTAAAAAGAGAAATAAAAGAGTGCCTTTGCGCCGGTCCTATTCGGGAATACGATTGCTTCAGGTGATTTGTAGATGTATGATTTGAGGATTTTTTTTAAATATCAGCTGATTCTGCAACGGTTGTGTTGTGAGGAGAGATGGCTGGGTGCGAAGTCCCGGTGTGCAGTAGTCTAGTGTGGAAAAACAACAGAAAGGGAATGCCGTCAACGGAAGCATTTTTTAAAAATTTACCAGCACTGAATTAATCAGAAGTGTCAGTTAAAGTACAGATACGGTGTTTGGTTTGGTTTATGTTTCAATGCAGCAGCTGAACAGGTGTATCACATTTCAATTATAATGTAACCGACTACGGTATGATTAAAATAAGAATTAGTAAGAGATATGCATTAACTTCCATATGCCATGATATAAATCCAGAAGAACGATACCTTTTTTCCAATGGATTTTTACTCAATTATCATCATTAGTACCATTTTAATCAGAAAGCAGGGTTGCGAGGGCCGAAGTCTATCCTGGCAGACACAGAGTGCACAGTAGGGCTATACTCAGGATATTACCCAAGTCCTTCTCGCAGGGCACCTGGGGCAGTTTAGTCAGCAGGCCTAATTAACCTAAGCAGCAGCAATTTCGTTGGACTGTGTGAGGAAAATAGCGTACCCGAAGAAACCCACGCTGACACGGGAAGAACATGCAAAACGCACTCAGAAAGGCACCCAAGTGGGGGATCGAACTCTAACTTTCCATAACTTTCAAAGTGAGGGTTTGTCAACGTGCTCTTGAACTACACAAGATGCCCAACATCACAACACCATGATTTCATTTTTCGTGACCTAAACCCCATCAACGTGTCCACATGTATTGATCAGTTTTTTTGTTAATTACACTTTGCAGGCCTATGTTTAATACACCATATAACCACCACGCTTCGAAGAATCGAAAAGAAGAAGACCACAATTAGTGTACTATTAATACAATGCAATTAACACGAATTAACACGTGCGTAAGTACTAACAATAATTTTATTTGTGCCTTGTTGTCTAACGTGCTTTCAGGAAAGATTACATATCTAAGAAAATTCGATGCGGTTACCCGTTTGACCACGCGTTGGGTCATGCTCACTTCCTGTTTACAGCTATAGTCCTATAGTTGCTTTTCAAAGCTGCTCTTTCGGGATAGCCGTGTCACTGAGCGCTCTCCCTCTCTCCTTCGCGACGTTTCGCCTCCCACGTTGGAGGCATCCTCAAGCCTTCTAAGTTCCGAGTGTCTTAAGATGGACGCCTGAATATGCCTCCAATGTGGAATGCGAAACGTCGCAAAGGAAAGAGCGCGCAACAACGCTATCGCGAAAGAGCAGCTTTGAAAAGCAACAATCAAGCATCGCGCTGGGAAAACCTACACCAGCTCCAGATATTGTTGGTGGAAATTCTACATAGCACAGTCTTTTCAACTTCCCACAAAGCGGTACTTAATTTCATCAACCCCAGACGCATAAAGGCTTAAGTCAATATGCAACCGGGATGTGAAATGACAACATTCTGATTGTAAGCACATACACTCGAATCACCGGGTGTCTGCAGGCATAGGCTCCGGCTCACCGCAACCCTGTACAGGATTAAGCGCTTTCTGACAATGAATGAATGAAATGAGATAAATACATTGTTGCACATCAGCGCTCTAACGTGTTAAAAAAGTGTACAACGGCACTTGTATACGCAAATGATAATCATCACAACTAAGTGTATTGTATGTACATCACAGAACGCATGGACAAGGATTATAAACCTTACCGTTGACAGTGCTGGAGTGATGAAGACGCCGTGAATTAGCTCCAGATGAACAGAAAACAAGGATCACGAGGCGTCCATGACACATGATCCATGTGCAATGTTTTAGTAACGCACGCTGTTTAAATACCGCTGCCCAGAGGGGAACACCAGCGTGCGGCCTTTTTAAAACGGGGCTTTTAGCCGAACGATAAGTGCTGCTGCCTTTCAGTTAGCACAAGTGGGCAAGACAACACACAGAGAAGTGGGCTAGTGGTGTCATTGTTTGTGTGCAGTTGCCGCACACACAGCAGTTGGCTACCAAGTGAGTGTATGGCAAGGCAGCCACTGGCCATGAAACGTGTGGAGTCACCACGAACAAGACCACCCGCCCACAGTCACGCCTTCGTCACCAACTCCTCCCCACAAGCAGGGCCCATGGGCCAGAGCAGAATTTGGTACCACCTGAGACCTTAGAAGTACTGTTTAATACCAGCCCTGTGATGAACTGGCGTCCCATAATGGGTATATCCCTGCCTTGCGCCCTGTCTGCCGAGATAGGCTCCGGCTCACCGCAACCCTGTACACGATTAAGCGGTTTCTGACGATGGATGGATGGAATATACAGTCATACATATACATTCTCCAAGCCTACGGAAAATGTTCACCTCGCTTTGGCATAAAAAAACAAAAATAAATTGTATAGCCTACAAAGCAATGGAATATGATTGAACAAAAATTAGGTGGCTATTGCTTTGCCAGATCTGGGACTGTTATCTGCATCGCTTTTTTAAAGGACCGTCTGCCAATATCCTATTGGGTAAAACCTCACCAGGACAAGCGGTTTACAAAATGGATGGTTGGCTGCTTTGCGGTTTCTCAAGTCAAACATCATCCAATACAGTACTGCATTGTAATTGGTGGGCTGCAGATGGCAGTGCATCAACATGCAGTGTTGTACCCCGCTCCACTATCAATGCTCCCCGTCTTTACCAACCGACACTGATCAGCGTGGTGAAATATGGTCAAATGGTCTCCATGAACCGCTCGGTGTGGAGAGACCCGCATCTAGATCGAATTGACAAAAGGACCCTAAAGGTACACGTTCCAAATATACCAAATGAGTTGTATACAACTGGTAACCAGATCAGGGGCGGCACGGTGGCGCGGTGAGTAGCGCTGCCGCCTCACAGCAAGAAACCCGGGTTCGGATCCCTGCTCGGGGGCCTTTCTGTGTGGAGTTTGCATGTTCTCCCAGTGTCCACGTGGGTTTTCGCCGGGCACTCCGGTTTCCTCCCACAGTCCAAAGACATGCGGCTGCACAGGTTTATTGGCCTGCGGACTAATTTGCCCCCAGTGCCCTGTGATGGACTGGCGTCCCACCCTGCGTATAGCCCAGCCTCGCGCCCTGTGTCTTTTGGGATAGGCTGCGGCTCACCACAAGTCTGTACAGGATTAAGCGGTTTCTGACAACGGATGGTCGGTTACCATATTAAAACCGCTTCACCTTCTCAAGAGCACGGATCCCGTCAGCCAGAAGTCGTAGTCGGCATGCCAAATCAGTGACGACTGCAGATTGTCGCAGCTGGGCGGCTTTCTCTCCCCACTGCGAGGTTTATGCAGAGGTTAAAGTAAGCCAGCACGGTAAAGCGTACCGGTAAGAGTACCGGCAATTCTAAACGCTGATGAAGTTGTGCCCGTTTCTGAATTTCACAGGACAATATGCTGGACACAATTTCCCATTTGCTAACAATTTTGAAAAAATATGATCAGGTTGTGTAAATTCACTGAAACGATACTAAAGAGGGGAGGCACGGTGGCGTAGTGGGTAGCGCTTCCGCCTCACAGCAAGAAGGTCCCGGGTTCGAATCTCGGCTCGGGGTGCCTTTCTGTGTGGA
>JAZEWU010000011.1:7831660-7880325 GCA_036362915.1 Geotria australis | reverse complement strand
GGATGGATACTAAAGAGTTTCCTCGACCTTAGGTTGGATGAGGAATTTAAGCTTAAGATGAACAAGTCAACTTATCACTCAAGGCCAACGTATCACTTCTCAACCTCGTAAACATTCCATATACTTAATTAAGGTCACATTGTCCTTGTTATTTTTTTACAAAACCACCAATCGCAATATGCTGAATTTAGATGGAATTTGTAATATTGTGCCGGGTCATGTTTTATTTGTGTTAATGTTGCTTATTTCGCAATTTTAAGACAAGTGCACAGTAAATAGTGGTTGGTACGATAAGCTCAAGGTCGGAAGCTTACAATGCTTTTCTGTTTGCATCGAGGTCATTGTAATTACGCAGAACCATGCTGAAAGGCACCTTCATGTTCACGATAGCTAATATATCTTTGGGACAATAGTTAAATTGTTCATTTCCCATGATAGCAATTATCTTTCCAAAGTCCCATACAGCTCAGAAAATAACCTTTACCTTTTTAGAACATTAAACTGTTATGTCTACATATGTAGAAAATACAAATTCACCAACGTCTACTTTGCTAGGAAATCAAACTGGGAGACTACAGCATTGTGCTCTTCCCCCCTTTAATATCAAAAGCAGAATGCTGATGTGACCAGATTTACTCAATATAGTTGATGTTGACAGTGTACTTAAATGGCATTTAAAACCCATTTATGACAAAACATGACATTTAAAAACTAGAATCCGTTTGCCATCAATCGTGAATAAAGGCCCAAGATGCAGAAAAACAAATGCAGATGACAACAAGTATGGAGGGTAACCTCGGCGTCATCCTATTTCCAGTAAGTGTCTTGCTTAATCACTGGACGGAGGCCCCAGCTAGACAGGTGGAGCGCAAGGTTGGGATCTGTTGCTCCCGACTGCAAGTGGAGAGACCGATAATCCCAGAGCTGCCAGGAGTAGCTAGAAAACGGAGTCTTGAGTGAACCATTGAAATGTGCTGCCGACTTGGACTGGTAAAGACCGTGAAGCTGTAGCCTTAGTGGTCATACTAGTGCTTGCCTCTTAATATTAGCTGCACACGAATGCTCCACCTCCTTGAACCACTGAGTGCTAGCTTGTCGGGTAGAGTGGAGACCAACTCGTTTAATAGTGCTGCAGCCTCGCGTTTCAAAGGACAGAGCAAATGTGAGCCAAAGGAATTGTTAAACTGCCCAATACATGTCACACACACCACCCTCCACCTAGTGTAACCAATACATAAAAAAATGTAGACAAGAGATCCTTTTGGCTCAAGCTTATGTCCAGCAGCAGAAGACGATTCAAAATGGGATTGAGAAAAGGTTAATATTGTAGGTATTAGTGCCATGTCCCGTTTAAGTCATATCCAACAGCCTGCTCAAAATTGGTAGTGAACAAACCAGGTTAGACTGCACCACATGGTTTAACTCACGACCTGGTTTAACCGCAGCCGATATCTAGGTTAACCCGGTTTGGCATGTTGCACCCCCACCACCTCTTGACGCTGCCCCCTTTAGTCGGAGGTTCTTTATCAATGTTTTGAAATTACACCCAGATCTTTTCACCAAAGAAGCCCTCAGACACGACGGACTAGGGGTTATCGCGCTGGATTTCATTGCAAAGCAAACCCCCTTGACTAAAAATATTAAGATAAACCGAGTGTGGGAAAACCCACCTCCTTCCTTAAAAGCAAAAATACCAATCACAGTTGATAAGCTTATATTTTATTTCATGACAATCTTTACATCATTGAACACATGAAGTTGATAAACAATCAGCGTTTCCATATTTTAAGAACATCCTACGCAATCACAAGAACGTATGGAGATGTAGTCATAACGTGTTGGTCCTTGAATGCAATCCAAGACAACGCTAACCCTCCGAGATTCCAGTTCATGGCAGCAGTTACAGGTATACAGCAGTCCCCTGGATTTGACATCAAATCTGTGAATACAAAGACTATGCATAAAGATCTCGATGTGCAAAGGTCACGATATTGCACGCCGAAAGCATAATGCCAGTCACCATTCATAAACATAAAAATCTCAGCAGATTCTGCAATGTTAAATATTTTTGATCAAGTAGTTCAGACATACTGAACACATTCGCTAGTCACATCACTTGTGCAATCCCATCCTTCAAGCAATTGGGTGTCATTAGACTTTGTAGTGGCGAGGTGGGGGTTATAAAGATTTAAAAAACACGACACCATTTTACATGCCACAAGGCCCAGAGGTCAACTCGATTAATGGAAATTTTAAACACGATGTTGATGGCAATGATTTAAGTATAATATGATGGCTTGATCACTCACATTGTCGTCGTTGAACATGTACCCTCACAGGAAGACAATGTGATAGTTTTTGGATTGCATCCATTCAAGTTGATTTCAGTGTCCGTCTGAAATAGCCGACAGGCTGACTGTCGCTGAGCTGTGGACGGAGCGAAGACGGATACAAATTATTCAATGAAAAAGCATTTTTAAGAAAGGTCCGCACTGGAGTCATGCAAGTTAGGTAGTGAGAACATCTTACTGCAACTTGAACAGCAGCCAGAGTTGTCCTGCACCACAGTTCCCTAGAACAAAAAGAGTTAAGGTATTCGTTAAAACGCATCGTAAAAGCCAGTGGCAGTCAGATGAGACTCCACAATTACCATCATGGATACGTCCAGCCATGACCCGTTGCCAACGAGGAGCCATTGCTCAAAAATGGCCCACTATGTTAGCGTTTATCGATAAAGGGAAGGTGCCCCCGTGCATCTGCCAATGTAATAGTTTTACACTTTGATTGAAGGATCTTCACCACCCCAAGTAGCTTATGACTAAGAATGTTCTGTTACCATGACACATAAATGGCTTCAATTTCATTTTACAAACATTACATGAATCGTGAGCACAAAAATATTAAGGCATTGTTGAGAATGCTCAGTGTTTTTGAACTATGATACTTACAGGTACGCACGAGCTGATATTGAAGTCCACACTGCAGGTGATCTTCTCCGTTATAACAGCAGCTTGACCCAGTACACTCTTGCACATGAAGCGTGTGCAGTTGTCACCTGGCTTGGTCCAATTGGCATTGATCTGAAAGAAAAAGCACCGTATCTGGATCAGTTTTTAACTGACCTTAATGCACAGATTTTTGTAAATGGTAAAACTCTGTACCTGGCAGATGACTTCATAAGCGTGAGCAGTTTGGATCATGTTGGAGGCACCATTTATATGTATTCCTTTGTGAAGCCACTGCTGGATTTAAGCCTCCGTACACCACGTGATTCGAGGGGCTTATGCAACCAATGCCCGTAAAGGTGCGGCAGAAAAGACATGGGAGTAATGACTAGATATTCAATGTGAGATGCATAGTTCGTTAAGCCAAAAACCATGCACAAATAATAATCTTATGAATACCGCATAGGATTGTCCTTCAACCACACAGATGTCCGTACGTTGACCTGAAAACACACCAGCAGCCACTTGGTTAGAAGTCAGACAACAAAATTGCAACTCATTTTGTTGACCGATAGAGCATTAGCATATTACCATTAACACAGGCAACATATATGTACTTTGCCACATGCAAAGTCACCTAGGTAATACATTTTGAGACGTTCAAGATAAAAGAAGCAGAGAGCAATATTTAAGGTAGAGGCTCAAGCCAAAAGTTGGCTCAATTTGCAATAACAGATAAGTGGCATGCAAGACAGTGTTTCATGTATTGTGACTAGACAATTACAAAAATGGTGCCTCTTTTGGTTAAAGGGACCAAAGCAAGCAATCGCAATCACAGCAGAGCCTTCTTCTTTGCGATTCTTCGAAGCACTATGGTCAGCCTCTGGACATTCAATTTCGTAAGGAAGCAATAGATGGACAGTCATTATACAAGTGTAGAGTTCAAGAGCACAAAATGTTCCCTTAATTGAAATGCCCCGGATCAGGGGTGCTTACGACATGAGAAGATTGGGCAGCACATGTGTCGATCTTCTACTTGGATGAGCGTATCCAAGGGGCTACATGAAGGTGGCGGGGCGCAGTCAACTGGTTTGCAAAGAGCTTTCCTTGTTTGTGCGTCGCAGACACAGATCATGCAGTCGCTGTTCCACACCTCGCCGATCTGTACAAGAAAGGAACAGCTACTGAAGACAAGCACAGCTTGCTAGGGCGATCGGCACGAGTTCAGAAGTTGCTCTAGACCAGTGGTTTTTAGGCAGAGGTGCACGCATCCCATTGGGGTGCATGATACGCAAGATCTGTCGTTATTGTGTTGTATATTTATTAAGGGGACTGAGACTATTGAGACCTAGAATGGTGTAAGCCGTAGTAGAACGTCAAGGAACCAATGCACCAGACTATTCTAGAGCATCCTTCAAGCATCAACGATTTGACAAAAAAAATTCATTGTGTAGACGTTTGTCCATATTCCAGATGGACACGACCTTTTAGATACGACAGATCAACGGTTAACACCGTATTGCTGCTTATTAACCGGCATGGCGAAAATGTTTAAGATATACATTTTAAACGTAAGCCCTTACCATTTTGGGTGTCCCATTCGGTCCAATGCAACCTGAAAAACAATACGAAAGAGCACACAAATTAGTGTAACAGCAACTGCCAAGCGCAATATATACTTAACGTGAGCAAGTATGCCAAGAAACTTTTATAAGGTTACAAACTTACCGCATTCTTTCACACAAACGTCTCTCTCAAGGTTGAACATCTTCGTATCTTCCGGGCAGAAGCAGCCTTCCTCCAGAACTGTTGTCTGTATGGTCATGCCGCTTTATACATACATGGAGAATGAAGCTGTATTAACACCATCCATTACACGCACGGTGATGTTCATCATCATTACATATTTAACGTTGATGCATTGTGTCGCATGTACCTGTAGTCGCAGCTGGCTATGAGCTTGGGGCCAGCAGGCATGTACACAATAGGGGAACAATTTGCACCTAGCAGACAGGAGAGAGGATTATTTGCAGCCGAAAAACAATTAATTTCATCCACACAGCATTAGAAGTCAGAAGATAGACCAGGCATTTATTCTGTTTGTCGAGAACTACCACGCCACCCAAGGGCATATAGCGTGCTTACTGAGTGACTGGGCAATTGTGAAATCTTAACCAGTCTTTAAATGTGGCCTGTGCTCAAGCACCAGGTATTAGGAGACGAATTAGGGTAAAATACCCTGGCCTTTTGGAAAAAAAAGCTGCCAATCACATCCTGCTTCTTTAAAAAAGGCAAGCATCTGCAAGTCACAGGTAATGGGGTATGTAGCTTAACCTGGACGGCAAAACCAAGATCCACCTAATTACATCCTTCAAAGACTATTAGAAGTGTGACATTTCACTATTGTAGTGGACCAAAATGATAACTGGCAAATCTGGGCCATCAATTAACACCGACATCGGACAACTGACTTTCAACACCTATTCTGGATCACTAAAAACACTTACCCGACAAAGCTTTCAATATATATATATATAGTCGATACCTGCAGAACTGCATGTTAACGCATAACACTATGCAAGCCCCCTCATCTTAGTTAACTAATTCAGAAAACTGCCTTGCATGTTAAACCGGCAGATTGTCAAATGCAGGGATTGTTCAGACTGAAGACTCACGACAGGTGTCATTGGTGGGTCCCCTCCAGTCAACGTAGATCCCCAGGTTAAAGCAGATTTTAGCCGCTGCCTGGAGGCTCGCACAGCCAGCAGTTTCATTGTTGATCATGCAGATGTCAAATTTGCAGGAATCCAAATATCCCCGCAAATCTGTCCGTCTAGCACATTCGGCAAACGCACTGAAGAGGCAAAAAGCACGTGTCAAGGGAATCCATACAAAGTAGCACTTTAGACTCCAAGTATCGTGATTTGGCTCCCTAAATGTTGAGCATCTTAAGCTTTTACCAGTCACCTGTAGTCTTTAAAAGCCCTAAAGAATAAACGTGGAACCAGGTGGCTGACAAAGTCTACTTGGTAAAGTTGTATTAAGCACCCAAGGCGTGTAAAAATGTTCACAATGCAAATACCATCGTTACATCACCCAATTTGTGCAAGTAGGGTAAATACCACAAGTTTGATGCTTGTGGTTTTGCTAATTATCCAAAAAAACGCAATTTGCAACATTTACACAGGCACCACATACGAGGTTTCACCTGCTGGAGATGAGGTCACAGATTGTGGTGTCGGTGTGACAGGGTGGGAGCGGGGTGGGCGTAGTTGACGGGCAGGGAACCGTGGCAGCGGGTGGCTTGGCCGTGCAGTGCGGTTTGCTTGGGTCCGGCACCATCCACGTGGCAGCTGTGACAGCGCAGCACGAAGCCGGCTCCACTTTGCCGTTACTCCGTGTGCAGTCGTCATTTTCAACGTTGTTGCAGTTGCCTGCAGCAGTGCGACAGGCAAGCAGCTTTAGCACAATAAATTAATTCAGTCTCAGAGACCGCTGAATCCTGTTACAGGGTTGCGGTGAGCCAGAACCTATCCCGGCCGACAGAGGGCGCAAGGCGGGGCTATACCAAGGATGGGACGCGAGTGCATCACTGCACACCGGGGGCAATTTAGTCAGCAGGCCAATTAACCTATGCTGCAGTGTTTCTTTTGAATGTGGAAGAACACCAGAGTGCCCGGATAAAACTTACACGACACGGGGAGCACACGGACACTCCACACACAAAAGCCACCCGAGTCGGGTGTCTTATATTCAAAAACGCTAAGCTCTACAACGGCGGCTTTCGTGACGATTGTTATAGCTCTTTTCTGACCCAACTCGTAAAAATAACTGCAATTGCGTCTTCCACTGGAGGGAAGTAAAGAGTGCAGTGGAATTTGTGGTTGTCCTCGTATTTACGTCCAATGCTAAACAGCATTAGACAAGGCCTCCACAGTACCCTTCTGACGGTAACAAGGTTGCTCGATTTTACTGGGTAAAGGGCACTTTCCAAGTTGGGGAAGGAAGTGTTCCCCACACACCAGCCCATTGTGTGTCTTGGCCATCTTGAAACAAACAAGTTCATAGCCAAATGGGTCATGTCAGTTCTGCCTGCAAATGAGATTTTATTAAGCATTTGGCGCACAAGTGGCCAGTTAAAAATGCATGCATTAGCCTTAAAAATGAAAGTTCTAGAGCAATTGTTACAAACCGCATTGTCCCTTGGTGTTGTTGCCAAAGAGACTGTATGGTAAATCAATGGTGAACATCAGCCCAGTGAAGGCTATTAAAGCTCGAATGGCAGGGATCTGCACCGTGACCTGTCCAGCTGGGTTGTCAACAACAAATCCATTCGACGTGAATGGTGTAGCCACAACCTGTCCATTCAAGTAGACCTGCAACAAGGCATTTCATCAATCAGCAAGACGGCCACGACAACGAGGCAATGATAGTGTTGGTATATGGATTAATACAATTGACCAAAAGCAAGCCACAGTTGTATGCCTGGTTTCTCCCACCACAACTCATTTAATGCGTTGTCACCAGTGCTTAAAGTTCCGTAGCGCTATATTCTTGAATTAAGCTGTTGGTACGTTGCATTACCGCACGATGCATTTTCGTGCAAGCAGTAGGTACAAAGTCCGAAACATTTTTGGCGTGTAATGTAGAATTAAGACGATACAATTTGGTTGTAATGTATGCCGAGAAGCCTAGCCAAGTTAACTGCCAGGCTTAATGTACACATTCTCTCCACATTGTTTAGAAGCGTCCCATTACGATTAGAAAGATTACAATAAAAACCACACGTGTTTCACCATGTTGCCCACAGCCACCCATGCACCAATCACCTTGGTTTCCGTAAAAAGTGTGTTAGTCGCTGGGATGCTCATGTTGACAGAGCTGCCATTGTAGACGACAACGATGCCCCTGGCAAAGGATCCTCTGTTCCTTTGGAGGAAGTAGTGATTGTCAACGAGCACAGACAGGTTGTACTTGTGGATCTTCTCCTCCACCAGGGTGTATGTGCAGTCCTCCAGGAACGGGTACATCCGGCCATCAAAAGTGCGATAATGAGGGTCTCCCCATCCTTTGCACTCGCCTGTATTAGTGCAAAAGACATGCGGGGGGGGTGATATTGTAGACTTTTAAAAGGACATTGTACGCCGAGCCTTTGCATCTAGTGCAATTTAGACAAAAGACCCCGAGAATTCCAGAGCACCTTTGGTTCCTTCTCAGTGGCAACGACCAGAAGTGTCATCGGCGAACTGTAACTTTCGCAGGATTAGAGCCGAAGAAAGCATGCAACTGGGCTGAATAGACCTAGATGGGGAAAAAAAGCCTTTCCAAATGTTGCAATTTAACTGCGAGATGTAACTTGTGCGAGAGCTCACAGTCGCATGCCCAGGTGAAGCAGCAGCCAATGTCGTCGTAGACCTTCACTGGCTGCATGGCGGAGTTCACGCAGACTGGCAGAGGTAGCTTTGGGCATGGCATCACACTTGTGGTGATATTCTTCCCACCATAGCATGTTGCAGTTATGCATCCACCAAGGCGCCATGTATCAAGGTACTGGAAAGGAGAGACGCAGCATGTGAATCTCTTAAGAGCTGCTCTTTCGGGATAGCAATGTTGGGCACTGCCTCTCGTGACATTATCTTACATGTTGGAGGCATCAGGCTAATGATGCCATCAAACGAATGCCTGAGGGCCATTCCCAAAAGAGCGCTGTTCTCATTAAGAGCACCATGAGAAATCTACATCAGAATGTGGCATAAAGTGTGTTGAGATATAAAAGCAATTACTTTACGAGAAGCCTTCAACTGACGAAATAATTTAGTACTTGCAGGCCCTCATCCACAGCTAGTGGTTGATAAACGGTAACCGCGTGATTGGGGAAAAAACGATCAGATACGTTCATCTTTCTAAATGTCTATTCACGACGGATAAAAAAAATCCGTGCCCATGTTTTATTTATCTCAAATCAAATGCACAACACATTATGGTTTTGACTACTAAATCGTTAAACCCGATAAGGTCCACAATAATTTCAGTGCTAAATAAAAACTTACATTGTAGTAATGATTGTTATAATTGCAGCCAAGATGCGGTGTGGTGGAGGCAGACTTGTATGTGGTTGAAGGGCTCCGTGTTGTGGGGCTGGTTGAAGTTGGGCACGGTTCGTGAGAACCGACGAGCGTGCATGCAAGTGAACACGTCACATAGTAGCACCAGTTATTGGTGTCATTAGACACCGTCAAAATTTCACCTGCAAAATAAAAATGGGCAATATCCAAATTGTGTTATTGTGGTACTAGTGCACTCAGGTTATAAAAAAAAATCCAAAGGAAACGGTTCCAACTTACCAGCGTTTATAAGTTGCGCTCCAAATGAACATGTGCACGGCATGCCTGGAGACAGATAAAGACAGGTACTTTGCAGCCTTTAATACAAGTACAAGGTCATAGCATTGGTTACTACAGTAAAAAGCACGACTAATTAAGCACGCGTCACCTGAAAGCCATCTTAAAATTTAGGGTGCATATTACACATTAGGTGTAACTTTCTCCGTCCATTTCAAACCAATGTGCATTGTTCATAGTTTAAGTCTTAAGTGCAAAAGGCCGCCGTAATTTAGTTATCTAATCCATTGATCGTGCTTTTGTCAAACTCAAAGCTTTCCAGCACACAACAGCAAATGCCGGGGGGGGGCAGAAAACGTAAACTTGTGATTAAACTCAAAGTTTGAGGTGAGCATTATATAGGCGAGATTTAATGGTATTCAAAGCGTCCATAGCATGGAGAGTATGTTAACAAAAACACTAGGTGAATGAACACCATCTTTAAGAATAGCAAGTTCAATTTCCAGGAACAAGTTATGGCAAATGGTACCAGAACCAGTAACACCGCTTTCCTTCCAAATTCCACTTACTAGCTTAAGTGTAGTCCTCTATTTTTGACTAGCATAGGGCATCCTTTCATTTAATATTTTGACAAACAAAACTTAAATTTAAACACTTGTTATTACAGCCCTAATCGGCTAGTTACGAGTGCAAACACATTTACCAAATACCTGTGGTGGATGCTTGGCTGGATGTTGTCGCTGTGGAAGATGGTGTTCCAGTGGTAACAGATGTTGCTGTGGATTGCCGTTTATAAATATCAATGGAAAACAATAGATGTTTTAAGTAATATTGTTGAAAACGTTGGATCTGCCAACAGGCTTTAGGATGTAATATTAAAACGGGTTTAGTTGAGGAGAATCCCAAAAACTATAGTATATGCCTGGTAAATGAAGCTTAGGAAAATACAAATGTTATGCAGCAAGTGCAACGTCCAATCGTTCGCGTCCATTCAAAACCCGCGTCACTTCAGTAAGACATGCAGGCACCATAAGGGATCCCCAACACAAGTCACAGCCACGCTGGCTAATGGAAGTTTTATAGCGTAGAAGCCAATTAAAGCACAATTTGATAAAGAAACTTGGGTGAAGTCCAACTAGCAGTTTTGGTTGTGCACCACGTATAGGTATGGACGTACGTGGTGTCGTAGTCGATGCGATGGTGGAAGAGACCGTCGTTTCCACTGTGGACGCAGGTGGTGTCGTCATGGCAGATGTGGCGGTGGATGTAGGTGGCGTCGTCGTGGTAGACGTGGCGGTTGAGGTAGGAGTGGGCGTTTGTGGTGTCGACTTGGTAGGTGTGGTGGTGGAGGAGACAGTTGTTTTGGCCGTGGATGCATACGTTGTGGTACTAGATGTCGGAGTGGACGTAGATGGCGTCGTTCTGGTAGAGGACACTGTGCTCGTAGCCGAGGTGGTTGTACCTGGAAAGGCGGTATACATAATGTTTTCAGGCTTTAAAAAGGCACATGAAGACTAGGGCAACGTCATCACTTCTATAGCGTGATGTAGGTTTTTGCAGCTTGATGAACGAGAATGCGCCTATGAGAGCAATTCTCAATTATGTCCGTTAGGGACAAGGAAAAAAACGACGATGAACAGGACAATGCCCGTTGACCAATTCTAAAGAGAGATGGCAGCTATGCCAATTAAAAAAAGTGCACTCACCCCTTTACTGAATGTTTTGGCACTGGCGCTAATAGTGACCAACTCAAGCTGGAAGGTCAATTACGGAAAGTCGAAAAACATTTTAAATTGTCAAATGATTGTGAAAAGTCACCACACGGTCCGTCAAAAGAACGTACTCACTCATTTCAGAAATGCATGAACCATTGCAGCGTATGGTTCCTTCAGGACAATAACAGCCTTCCTCATATTGGATGGTAGAATTTACACTTCTGAAGAACCAGAAAAGAGAAATGCTTTAGCAAAATGAAACAGAAATTTAAAATACTAACTTAATGCAAAAGGAAACATGTGAAAAGCCAAATTACCCATTGAGGCAGGACTTGACAACCTTCTCACCCGGGGGCATGTACCGTCCATTACTGCAGTTGAAACCTGAAAGTATCAACATATTTATGACGTTGCACATCAAGATTCTGGGCCCAAATGTTTATGCATTAAGTGTAAAAAATATGCCAGAGAGTGTAAATTTGCATGACAATTCTACACACTCAGGCCAAATTTAACTTCGTACAATGAATGCATATTACCACAAGTTCCATTCGTGGCTCCACGCCAGTCAACGTAGAAGCCCAATTCTGCACACTTATTAGCTGCCGCTTGGACACTGGGGCAGCCAGCCCGTGTGGAATTCACTCTGCACTGATCAAAATTGCATGTGACCAGGAACTCTTGCAGGCTCACCAATTTTGAACAATTTAAGAACACGCTACATAGGAAAAAAAGTGAGGTGGGAGGAGAAAAACAAAGTAGAACTGAAAATTCATGCCATAGAATCCGCAATTTCACTAGGCGGTGCAAGGATGGCACAAACAGTGGTTAAAATCCAGTATGGTAACAATTATAGAGCTTAGACGTTTCAACACTAGCACCGGCTCAAGTGGAAGTTTTACTGGGAGTAAATAAAGTTATTTTAGATCGTAGCTTACAAGGTCTGGCTATTTAAAAATGTACCCTCGCTCCATACAGAAAAGTAATGACTTAGGCCATTACTCATATGCAGGCACATTTTATAGAGTTAAGCTATGATCAACCACCAAATGGGTTTTAAAAGCCCTAAAAATGTACATTTGTACTGGAGAATGCGCTACTACAACGTGGGCATGCAAGTCATTGAAACATCCGTAGGAGACAGCCTTACGTGCTGGAGATCGCATTGCACGCAGACATGTTCATGTGGCATGGCGGCGAGGGCGTTGGGATGGTGCACTTGTGGTTTTTTCTGCTCGAGTTGTGCATCAAGCTGCAGTGGGGCTTCGTGACATCGGGTGTGATCCAGCTCGCAGCCGTGCTGGTGCAGCACGAAGCAGGCTCAGCCGTGCCGTTCCGCCAGGCACAATCGTCACCAAGCCAGTTGTTGCAAACGCCTAGATAAAGGAAGGCAGTGCATATGTATGAATAATGCAACTGCATTTGCGAGCATTACTAATGTATTTGGCTAGTATTCAGCAGAGTTGTTTGGTTCTTTGGCTAAGGCCAAGTGCAAAGCACCATCTGAACTAGTCTCGGGCCGTCAATCAAATGGGAAATATCGTTGTTAATCGCTTTGACAGAAAGGCCTGCATCTAAAAGCAGGCAACTGACGAAGGCCGTTCATCAGCAGGCCGAGCTGAAAGACAATGATGTCCAGAAGCTGACCAAAGCGCTTCGAAGAACCGCAACGAAGAAGAAGCAAGGATATGCAGCATGTGAATCTTCAGACCATATATATTAAGCCAATTCGAGACCGGATGGCCATGCACCAAATGATGAGCATTACTAAAGTCAATTACAGGGTAAAAGCTTTTCACTTTGTAAAGTATAGACACATGTTTAAGCATGACCAAATGTAGTTAAAAGAACCAATTGTGGTATATAAATCCCGCGTAGTCAGCCTTGGTATTTTCAATGGCCAAAGCATTTTTAGTGTGGGCACAAGTTTGTTTACCTTGCGTTAGGAGGTGTAAGTCTGTACACCCTTGACGAATAGTCTCATTTGCATACAAATGTTGAAAATAAGTCACATTTTGCAATGGATTTAGAGGATCAAATGTTACAATTCATTGCAAGCAACAACTCACCGCATTGACCTTGGGTGTTGTTTTGGAATAAATCGTACGGCAAGTAGATGGTGTACATATCTCCAGTGAATGAGATTGTAGCCCGTATGGCAGGGATGGAAACCGTGACCACCACACCAGTAGACACGATGTTAATGCCAGACAATGAAAAGGGTGGCGTCACCATCCTTTTGTTGAAGAGGACCTTAAAAAGGCAATGGCACGATCAATATAGAAAACCACGGTGGCTATAATAAACTGGAAATAAATTTCGCATTAACACATGAAACGTCTGCAAACGTTAACTAGAGCCAGTTGTGGTTATACAACATGAGGTTTTTGGTTGGAGGCAATGTAAGCTCCTTCAGCAATAGAACAGTTGTAGCAAAAACACAGTTCGCTTGTCACGTTGGATAAGAAACCGTACCTTGATAATGTTCGTCCTTTTTCCCAAAATTGCTGGGATGCTCATGTTGACAGAGTTGCCGTTATAGTTGATGATAATGCCCCTGACAAAAGAGGCTGGGGTTGCGGTGTTGAACTGATAATCGTCAATGAGGATTGAAAGGTTCTGTTTCTTAACTTTCTCCTCCAACAGGATGTAAGTGCAGTCCTCCAGGAAGGCGTATGAAACACCGTCGAAAGTGGTTTGATGAGGGTCTCCCCATCCTTTGCATGTGCCTTTGTGCAGAGACAAATGGCCAAAGGATAAAAAGATTGTTAATACAACAGCCCAAACAGGGTCACCCTAATTTCAGCATGGGGAAAAATGTAAATGTTTTACAAGAGCGTCAAAGCATTTCCAGTAAACCAAGTCCCAGACTTGTAGACATTTTCGCATGTGGAAAATTAGCGGCTACAGTTTCCATTAATTATGTTGACAAAGGCAATTAAATAGGATAAAAAGCAAGCATTTCCAATGTTGCCAAAAATACTAATGTGGACAGTTTTGGTCAATGGTTCCTTCAGAGGCTGTAAAAAAAAAAAGTGAATTCTGTAAATGTTTCTAGTGGTGTTTACCAACAGCCAAATCATTTTGGCTTTGTTTCTCGCTTTGAAATGATGTTCGTGTGTAAGATAGAGCAGATGATCTGGCGTGACCATTTTGAAATAAAATCCCTAGTGCAACTGCAGCACTTTTCATGTTGCGAAAACTAAACCGTCGTGCAAACCGAACACATGGCAGGGACAAGGTCGCGTTAACGTGGGGCACGTTGGTTCATAGAGCATCTATACACAGGTGATCCTGCCTTGCTGTAATGTTAGCAAGCCAGAGCCGACTAGTGACTTTGTGAAACGTGCACCGTCAGTAGTATTAACAATGGTTAGTTACAATCAGGCCACGTGTGTTGGGTATTCATAGTCAGTGTGGATAGTGTAGAAGAGTAGTTTGTCTGGCAAGGGAGCTCATGTTGTTTAGGGATGTGAAGAAGTGTGGCGCTGCCTGTAAAAAAAAAAAAGGGTGTCCGTAAAAAGCCATGCGTGACCAAATATTAATAAACAGACGTTGGCAGAAGGTAACGCAAGTCAATAGAGATCCGTGTATACTCACATAGACATTCCCAAGAGCAACATCCATCGTTGTCATAAACCATGCCCAGGGAGTTACATTTCGGCTTTTTGGAATTACTGCAACTTGTCTGAGTGTAGCTGACCGTGCCGTTCTGAAGACATGTGGCTGTTGTACATTTGTTCACCTTCCAAATCTCCTTATACTGAGCAGAGGACACAACATAGGTGAATTAAGGACATGAATGGAACAGATGCATTGAAATTGCTCAGGGTAATACCAGGTTGATGAATTACAAAGCAGTATTTTAAATTAATGCATCTGGCAGGTGGACATGCCACAAGTTTAGCAATTTAGTCTTAATGCAAGTCAGAAAATATGGACTTTCCGATCTAGTCAATGTTTGGCCACATGGAAACGATACCAGCCCAATGTGGATAGCTGATACAGTTGAAATAACTTCTCAATCCCAATTTCTGTCACTTCATAGGTGACTGTGGTGATGTTTCAATATAAATGCCAACATTCTGCAACTGGTTTTAGTGTAAGCGTTTGCAATTGAAGCAGCAGCCAAGTTCGTCATTACATGACAAGCCAGGCAAGATGCGTGTGCCCTAAACACTGGAAGACACCTAACATTAGGAAAAAGTTAACCAACTGCTTTAATTTCTGGTGACAAACAGGCCACAAATTAATACAAAGCACGCACGAAGCCTATCAAATGGCTGCAACACTATTAAAACGTCCAACGCGGTTTGGTTTCAGTCCCAATTAATCCAAGCGCGGAGAGAGAGGCATGTTTTATAAAGAAAAATCCCATTAATTGAAGATGCCCCAGTTAATCATTTAGATCCTCTTACCATTCGTGGTGGGTAAACGGAATAGCACCCTCCCCTTATTGTGGTTGTACCAACAGTCACGGAGGTGGCCGTTTGAGGCGTCGACGTGGTGGCCGTTTGAGGCGTCGACGTGGTGGCCGTTTGAGGCGTCGACGTGGTGGCCGTTTGAGGCGTCAACGTGGTGGCCGTTTGAGGCGTCAACGTGGTGGCCGTTTGAGGCGTCGACGTGGTATATACTAAGCAGGCGGGGGACACAAAAATTCAAGATTAATTTTTCCAGTTTCAGAAAGTAAATGCGTCGGATACTTCTATGGCCTGGCCCACTGCACAATTTGCAGTCACAAATTCTATTTGCCTTAACATGTATTGCATTTTCACATCATACGCACGTACTTTATACTCTAAGTAAAAAGCCATCTGCACATGCCGAGTAAAACGTGAACACGGATGTACTCACCATTGGTTGAGTTGCACTCAAGCTGCCCGTTAGTGCAGATGCTGAAAAGAGAAACCGCATTGTAAAAGGGGAGCGTTTTAACAAAATCAAACTAGGCTCCAACACAACTTTCAGTTGAAGACGATGTTATTTGAAGGCCATCCAGCTATTTACATCAGAGCTAATGTAGCGACAAACTTGAGAAAACTGCTGAAACTTCAAGTTAACTCGCACCGCGAATATGTTCGCAAGCCAAGAAGAACGGGTTCTCACCACATCTGGCGAGAGTCACTGCTCACAAACATATTGCCCGGAAGGATAGTTTCGCCATCCAGATCACAGCTGCAGTTCTCCAACGACACACAATGCATTGAGCGTTCATCCAGGTAGGCACCGTTTGGACATCTAGGGTAGCACCCTGTCATCCAAGAAACAATTGGATAAAAATCAACGTATGTTTGGAGTACAGTAGCGTTTCTCTACAGAGGCAAAATTAGAAAAAGGAGAGACTTGCCACAATTTACATTCTAGTCCATGGCCCAGATATAGCATTTGAGAGGACTACCTAAGGCAACAGCTTCCCCAAAACTAGTTTCCTGATGGTCATTGGTGAACGATATGACAAGGCCTGTAGAATAATAGCCCCCGGTGCCCTGCGAAGGACTGACGGCCGATCCTGGGTATAGCCCTGCCTTGCACCCCGTGTCTGCTGGGATAGGCTCTCGTCACTGCCACACTGCAGCGGTTCCTTACAATGGAGGGATGATTTGCAGCAATGTGGCTACTGCATTCTTTGACATGGGAGTCATGTTAATACAATGTATACCACCGAAAGGTGGCGCCAATATGCTGTTGTGGCCCAATAGGGCCTACCAAAGTGCGTCAAGTTACGCCTATTCACCTTAGCAAAAAAAGGAGTGCAATTGTTTGCACAAGACCAAGTCGAGCTGTGCATAGAGCATGCCGTGGGATCAAGTGACAACTGCAACTAGGTGCTACAATATTAAAGACTAGTCCGTGCCGTTTGACTCAAGCGCTCCCCGAGAATGCTGGTAGTGGCAATGAGAAATTAGAAACAAGTACTCGTACCTTCAAGGTTTGAGAAGTCACGCAGGTTGACGCCCTCCGGGCTATTGCAGGTTTTGGTGTTGACAGCGCCACATGGATAGTAGTGCCAGGTGCAAGTGTTGGGGTCATTGTAGTATTCGCAGAAGACAGCTGGAGAAACGTACAGGAAATAAATTGATTAATTCCACTATGAACTAATGCATAGTTAACCTAATGGGTTAAACCGTTAGACAATTTACCCACCATGCACTTCAAGACTAGTCGTCTTGACACCCAGGCAGAGTATACCCTGAACACCACATCAAACCCTAGCGTTAACTTTTTGCCAAGCCCCTCACCCCAACAGATGAACTGATGTAGGTTTCCGCAGCCGAATTCATGGTTGCACTTCTCCAGGGATAGCTCAGTTATCCTGATTGAGCAGCTCTGACAAGCAACCATCAGACGTGGCCCAACCCATGAGGTTCTCCAATGCAGAATACTTAATTATTTCTACCAACAGCCCATAGACACTCTGGCCTCCTACTTAGGAGCTTAAACCCAAGCAGGCAATATGAAGCACAAGTGGAGGCAAACATCACCCACATGGCCCAGTTCTACTCACGGCACAGATCCGGGGTCCTCCAATTGATGCACAGGCCGACCTCACTGCAAGCCTCCGCATAGGCAGCCGCTGCAGCGCAGAAGAGCTCGCACTCCAAACCAGTGACGCACAGACAAGCGTCGCGTACGCACGCCTCGTAATATGGTGTGTAGTCCACCTTTGGTGCAAGAAAACCACACATTGTCCATGCTAGGCCACAAACACGTCGCGCTGATATTTTCACATATGCATAGGAGACCCTTGTTCAGTAATTTTAAAAAGCGGCACTATGCAGCGGACAGACGCAAGCATTAAAAGCAACTGAGGGTAGTCATGTGGGCACAATTACGTTTTTTGGCTCAAAGATGCACACAAGCAAAACTCCAGCATGTACATAGCAGAATAAGTAAACATGGCTAAACAAACGTACATTTGTGGGTCTTGCCCTCAGACACGAACACGTCTTGAGACGTAAAAACCGGCTTGACCCAAGCTACGAATGCACCGACATCTGCGTTGTACCAAGCCACTTGCTTTTTAGTTGTACTTGACTAGTGAGACGAGGCTATAAATAAAAAGCTGTCGCTGGTGTGGGCCAGTAAGTTTCAAGGCCAAAGCGTTCCATTTGTAGCTTTTTGCCACACCGAGAGCCGTCTGTTTGGCGTTTAAGAGCGTAACGCTTGGATTAATGCCCGAAAAGGAGCACACACGCGCGTCTCAATTGTATACAAAAGCAGCTACTATCTACGCAGGAGGGGAGTACCTGGCCATGGCACGACGCAAACACGCCACCAACAAGGAGGCTGCACTGGCGCTCGGCTGAGACCCTGCGGTCAGGGTTGAGCTGACAAGGCGGATTCTCTTCAGTCAAATCCGAGCACGCCTCGCCAGCCTTCCAGCTGTTGCCAAACTGAAGCACACTGGTCGACACCGAGTGGTCTCGCAAGGTGAAGTCATCGGACACGTCCCCGTTGTAGTTGCCGCAAAGGCCACACAGCTCATTCTGTCAATATACAACATCGGGAGATTTTGCACGTTGTAAGAAACAAATAAGTCGCGGAACAACATTGCTCATGGAGTTGACACTAACTATAAGAATTGTGTTTTTGTCAAAACAACCAATATAATGAACAGCACGTGTAATCAAATCGTGTTTAAGTTACAAATGCATAATTTTAACCCGTTGCATCGCAATGGATGGGGAAGTGTTATTCTTTGCGCAGGTCATCCTGTAACAAAGGGATTTTTAATTGCGGATTCTGCAAAGTGGATTAAATGAGCAAGACAAAATAAATGCATAACTTGCCTTCCTGTCTGGGGTGACCTTGATTAACAGGGTTGTCTTGCGATCCCAGACGAGTTTTATTCCATTTGAAGCCTCAACAATCAAATACAGTCCAAGAGAATAAACCGTGAACTTTGGCGTGTCGTCAGCGCTGCTCGGCCCAGATCCGTGCGTAATTTCATAAGTATCAGCCGCCAATTTTAACTCTCGGTCCTGGGAATAGAAAAAATTTGAACGTCACAAAATAACTTGTAAACGGGTCATAGAAATGTATACTTTTGAACAGTTTTGTACACTGCTTGTGCATAGTTCTTGCCTCCAGGAAGAATCTTATGGACTTGGAACAAGTGGACAGAGTACTGCTGCACAGTTCACTCTCCACGGTGATCTGGAATGTTCCATTTTGTGGATTGGAGCCACAGAAGTCCTTTAAAAAAAGTAAAAAAAAGGGACACATTATAAACCATGCAGGCATCTTGTTAAAATGTAAAATAAATGTTGGTCTCCAAGAACAGCATTCCATACCTGTGCCACTATGTATTCACAGTTTCCGTCAAACAAGAAACGCTTTCCATCAAATGTCGTGTAGTGACCATCACCAAACATCTTGCAGATTGCTGCACAGTAGTTCTTAGTGCAGTTCCACGAGCCCCTGGAGCAGTTGCTGAAATGAAAATTGGGAAAACCCCATTAATTACCAAGCAAAAGACTCGTACATAAATAGTTTTCCAGACCCAGGTCAAGGGTTGTTAGCAAGTACGTTTAAGGTCAGCATCACTCGTGGTTGTCTAAGTCTCCCCAGGGGAGACGTTTACACACTGCACTAGATACTCGTTTGAGGCAAGTGGGCGTAGGGCAGGTGCAGAACTCCGGTACGTAGTGTGCTGACCGTTACGCCCAGGTGCTGAAATGCATTACTTATCATTTCCCCACAATCCGAACAAACTGCGGATGCATAGTGTTGACACACGGCCAGTACTCTTACTGATCAGCCCGAGGACAAACTACCAAAGCCTAAAATGGAATAAAGGGTAGCTGCCATTTGTCTGCAACACATTACGTAGCCCCATCAATCCTCAGCATGAACACCTAAGGCAGGTATTGTTTCCACCCAACAAGAAGAGTTTGCTTATGAAAATTATTTTAAAGCGGATGTAGGTCAGTCAATACAAGAATCCCATTCATTTTTGATCAAGCTGCAATGATCTGGCCAAGGCTATGTAGTCAGGACTCAACACCGGTATGCAAGTTGTAATTTGCTCATGTCACCTGCACCAGTTGTTTCAGTTCATCAGGAAGGTGAACTCAAATTTAGCGATGGATTTTAAGTTATAAATGCTTCTCAGAAACCACGGTTTGGAAGACTAACCACTAAATATAACTTAAGCCAATACTAGGCACTTATACCCCTCATGTACAAGGTGCTTTAATGCACTTAAGGTTCTCCAAAAATATGGGAGTTGGCTAGCAATGTTTAATACTTACCAGACATGCATGATAATCCACCAATTTCTAATGACCCACGGTCCAATTGTACCAAAAGCCACTATAACAATCTTACCATTGGTTGCAGTCAACTTGGAGCGAGTCTCCGGGTGCATAACTAATGCCGTTGTGCTGGCACGGGCAGAAGTCCGGATAGACGCAAGTGCCATCGCGATTGCTCACGAGGCCTTTAGGACAAACGCAGCCTGGATAGCACCGTCTGCCGAGCTGTAAAATGAATATGCAAATAGCGTCACGGTTGAGTAGCAGTTGTGATGTTACTCTACACAAGTTAAATCTAAATCAAGCAAAACAGTTATTGGTTGTTATGGTAGATGGAAACGTGATAATTTTTGGTTGGCCAATGTTGGCAACCTTCTACCGGTTTCATATTTTAATGCGTTTAGACCTTACTGAATTTGACGTTGGGAGTAACCTGGCAGTTCATCGTGTGCATTGCACAATTCTGCAACCCTGTTGCTACAGGGCCACGGGTAGCAGCAATGGAATGTGCCATCAAAAGCAGTTCGTCAGCTCGTAGATTGAAGAAAAAAGGCTTCAGTGACTACCGGGTGTAAAGTGACAACATCAGCAAATCACGATGCCAAGTGATCGAGGTACCATTCTGTCAACTCCCTTGTGCCAGCCCTTTAAAAATGTGGACTTTCCAGTCTCATGGCAGACGTAATGTTTCATTATTTGCCTAGCATTAAGACCATTAAGACTTTCTAGAAGCGTGATACTGGTCACAGTACTACACTAGCCAAGGGGTTTACAGTTTATCACGTCAATCCTCAAAAACCTCCCAAGGCTGCTGATGTGAGCAAGGGGTGCATAGAGTTCATTATTGAGTGGGTCATTTCTCACATGATCCCAGCACTGAACTACCCACAGTTGGAGAAATGGTGATAAGGGTATTTTAAATAGTCAACGTAAGACACCTTAGGGTTAATCTGGCAGCAGTAACTAGGGCAGCAACCAGAGTTGAACAAGGAGCCTCAGCATAAAGTGGCTAGAGCTACTTCTAGGGACTCAAAACTCACGAGAGCACGTGTGCAGTCACACTTACACATCGGGGATTCTGCAACTCGCAGGTTTTTTCGCAAGCCTTTCCATACACACCGGGGTCGCTGGTGACGCAATCCACATAAACCATTGGGGGATTGCATGCTGTCGATACCAAAATAGGAAAGTTAACAAAACATGGCAAGTTTTCAGGTCATTCGCAGGTTTTCAAAAGGCATGGCAGTGGTGTCATTACAAGCCTGCCTTTAAGCCTCACTGTGGTGCAACCTGTCAACACGTTGAGAAAAGGGGTTTGGAACGTCTTTAAACATGACAAGGCAATACACGTTGCATTACTTCAAATAGTGCAACAAGCTTAAGAAAATGCCCGCGACCAACCCTTGAAAAAAAAAATAGTCACAAATATGAAAATTACACAACCCCTCTAAAGCATAGATTTACGTAATCACATACCTGGGTAATCTTGGCACAGCAGAATTCCGTTCTTACAATAACTGAAAAAATATAGGCACAATTCGGTTAAACAAATCCTTGTTCATTAATTTGACATCATGGCCCTAAAAACTTAACGGCAGACACCAATTCTTCTTACTGTAAAGACAAATATTCCACATGTGTTGAAAGGGGTTACTAACTTGAATTCCTGCAGGCCATAGCTACGCTTGTTTACAGGATGTTATGACAATTCTTGCAATGTACTCACCAGGGGGTATCTGCAGCTGTGCATTACATTAATCCGTCCTTGGCAGGTCAGTAGTCAAGTGCTAAAGCATGTCCACCCAGTAAGTACATTTTAAGCCTAAAGGGCACCGCTTCAATGTTAATTCGTGAGTAGCTAGCGCTACGATTCATCACAGGGGCCCAACAAGAATTGTATATTGTGGCACACCTTAAACAAACGTCGACTGGTTTAAGGTTAAGCGTTTGTGTAAATCTACCGCAAGATGCAACATTTTGCCCCTGTACATTCCAGCAAACACGCGTTGAGCTAAACTCGCATAACATGCCAGATTGGTCAAAAGCGTAAATATACCGACCTCCAATTGCATTTATCATTACAGGCCGAAGTGCACAAAGGCCACCACCACTCAAGTGAACAGGGGCCCAAAAACGTGTATTTTGGTAGTTGCTTAGGAAACCAGGTTATTTTTAAATGGCAGTCCACATTACACGTCAACAGGGGCCCAGTCTATAGTTTTCCTGGCATTGACACGCCAATCAAATTGGTCTGCTCCGATTCCCCGTCACGCAGTCCTTTCCTAGGCAATAGCTACTGCAGTCTGCCAAAAGTGTCTACAAACGCAGTCTTCGTATCAGGAGAGATTGACGCTAGAGAAAAGAGTAGGGTAGCAATTTCTGTTAGGCAGCACCATATAAAATGGTACAGTTAATGGGATCGTGTTTGGCAAATGTTGGTTTGCAATCAACTACCGCGAGTCCTCGCTTTGCGTCCACAGCTAAAAGTAACAGCGTAAACAATGCAGAAAACAAAGCTCCTGGTAGAAGATACCCAAGAGTGGGAATTTTCGATTCTGCTTGAGGTAGATCTGTGAGGCACGGATGCCCTCACTGCACCACGACGTTTAAAAAAAAAAGTAAATAAAAAAACATGCGAACCCCTCCACTGGCGCAGGGCGAGAAGACTTAAAAGCCGAGAAAATCCGATGGGAACATAAACGTGGCTGGAATACATTGCGTCAGAAGACAATTCCTTGTACGTACCAAGAAATGCCATTTGTGTAGACAAGTGCGCCTGGTCGGACCCTCTCGCCACTCAGGAAACATGGACATTGGCGGGCAGGGACGCATCTCCCTTGGTCATCTGCGTACAAGTCCCGGGGGCACTGGCACCCTTCCACGGGCACGTCGGTCACGGTGCAGGCCACATCGCGGCCGCCCAGAGAGCGGCACGTCCTCTTGCATGCGTCGCCAGAGTAGCTAAACAACTGGTTCTGCGGACACCCCACCGGAGAATCTGGAACACAGTCGTGTGTGTTAACGTAAACATCGCGTGTTCAGACAGTTATCTGTTGCTGCATGTTAAAACAGGTACAAGGTTCTGGACTATTCAGTAAAACGGTGAAGATGGTCCCGTAAGTTTGTTGGAATGCAACTTGTCTACCCGTCACCCAATTTCAATCATTCGATTTGCTTGACGAGAAAGGAACTTCTCATCCTCCAACAAAACAATCCTGGTGTTCAATGTAAAATTATAAGGATGGCTACATGGCCCAAAAAAGTGCTAACGTTTTACATAAAAATCCTCCGTAAGTGGGCCAATTGTTAATGAAAGAAATCAAAACTAGATGTTCGTGTACTGTACCAAGTTTGGCATACTTGTCTTCACCCATCGCTCCGTGCCATGTCTCTCCCGTGCCCACGTGTAACCCCGCGTCACGTGATCAAAACAATGGCGCTAGACAGTCTCGCCTCCTGATTGGTCAATCAACCCGTAGTGGGCGCTGTCCTAAGATTAAAAAAAACGGACACGCTTCTCATTGGTCGACGGGCATCGGTGGGCGGTGCTACGCCACCATGCTGCCCACTCCTATAGCCTGCTATGTTAAATACTCTCATACTTCAGTGTTAATCATACCCCTAGACTCCAATGTTACGTGTGTATGTATATGTTCTTGGCGTTGTTTCCCCCCTCTTGTCTGTCCCTATGTCTCCCTCCGCATTTGTTTAAGAAAATGACGGCCATCTTCGGGAAAGCTGGCAGATTTTTGCCTATCTTAAGATTAACAGTTTCATGACCTTTCAGTGTATTCGAAGCACCCTTAATAATTTAATTTTCGTTGCTTTGGTTTTTATTAGCCTTTTTTCCCCCTTTCATTGTTGACATGCTGTCCACTCTGATGCCCTTGTGCAACGCTTTCTGACCCTCGGGTGAAAGGCGCTCTATACAATGCTATTATTACATAGTTTTGGTCCCTTTTAAACAATTGGGCCATCATGACGCCTCCGATTATTACCAGCGGAACGTCTCCACCCGTTCAAAACAAGGCCTTTGGATGCACAGGCACGGGCATAGGTAAACAGCGTCTCCGTCACGCAGTCGTGGCCTGCTGGGCAGCTGCACGCGTCTCTCAGGCACCTCTAATTACGGCAAACAAGGGAAGAGGTATAGTCATGCAATTAGTGAGGCCGCCCACCCCCCTCCTCTAACTACTAGTCGCTCAACGGGCCTCCATAGAGCCAAATGACAAACAGATGTTTACTACTAAAGTCGAAAAACACCCAGTGAGCTTGCAAGTTTTTGACAGGATCCCTATAACACAAACGCACATTTACAACAAATTAAGTTAACACAAACAAAAACATAACCAATGTGTTTGCTTACCGACCATTCCCCTATTAATGGCTTCTAAGACAACAATGTGCAGAAGCTAACCATCGTGCTTCGAAGAATCGCAAAAACAAAGAAGCAAGACGCACGCGACCAAGAATTTACCATTCATTCATTGTCAAACTGCTTAATCCTCTATAGTACTGTAACAATCTACAATGTATGCCAACAATACACTTGGGCTCCAAAGTGGTCTGACCAGGCCTCGGACAATCAGCGACGGCCGTTCGTGAGCGTTGGGCATTGTTCACAGTCAGCGATAAATAATAAGGTCCTGATGTCGACAAGGGGTGGGGTGGATGATAATTCTTGAAAGCATCACCTTGTAATATCTCTTGGGGTCTATCAGGTGATGGCACTGAGAGAAGATTCCAGCAGGTGCTTGTAACATTGAACACTTGTGCTCGGCACTGTCCGCTGGTGAAGACAAACTTCGTCAGTGGTATTACATTGGACGACTAATATTTGTATAAACTTACACGTAAAGAAAGCAATATACTAAAAATAAAGTTTTGGAGCCTACGGTTTTTAGTTGCCATAATGGTCTAAGGGAAATCCGTGCACAGATCATGTAATGAGAGGCAACATTTTAATTAGCAAGGAAAGATGCCGGTAGTCAAATGTTAACAGTTCTTACTGCTCCAATTTGTGGCCAAGTTAGGTAAATTTTACAAACAGTAGCTTTACAGGCTCCACATTGTTCCATCTTTGTGTAGTGGCATCCCCTCCTCTTAAGGAAGGCTACACCGTACAAATGCATTGAATAGTAAAACGTCAAAAAGTTGTAATACCTATGGCCATGTTGAGTAGGCACGGATCTTGAGCCAAGGCATCTACCTCCCCACAATTAGAAGTGGCTTTCCAGGAATTAGCAAATATTACAGCCGTGCCTTCCACGAGTCCCTGGCTGGACATGAAGTCATCTGAAGCAATTCCGTTGAAGTTTCCACACAGTCCTATCACAAGGTGAAGACGAACACACGTTATATAGAAACCACAGTAACGTGTCGAAGGGGGGTCCGGTGTGCCAAAGTGCTTCATTATTATTAAGACTCACGATGCTGTGTGGTCCTTTTTATTTTCAGACAACGCGCGTCAATTCAGAAAGTCCAAACTTATTTTACCTTTAGTTTGGCCTTTAAATTTCTCTGGCAGTGTGATGTAAACTTGCATGCTGGGAGAGATCTGCACCTGCATCTTCAGGCCAAATGATGTGGCCACTTGTAAGAACATCGAAGACTTCTTGAAAATTTTGATGTGGACTGCAATGTAAAAAAAAGGCATTAGCACAAATGCACAACCAAACGCTGAAAAAGGAGAAGGCAAAATATATGAATTTAAAATGGCCAGCTTATCAGTACCTGACTCATGAGGTAGTGGCAAAATCATTTGAGACGACAGGACGTCACCATTGCTTTTGAATTCATAGGACATCTGGTAAAATAAAAGGGAAAGCCACACGTCAGTATTGTGCAAACACGTAATTACATAATTTGCATTTAATTTGGTGTCTCACTAACGGCGTACAATCAACCAGTACATGTAGATATTTGTAGCCAAGCCTTTTCCAAAGGAGGGTTTGCATTTAAACGTTATTTGTCTTTTAATAGCCCCAAGAGCATCACTTTAGAGCCACTGGTTTCAGTCTATAGCACAATATTTTATTAATACAGTAACTTTAAAGTCTTGTGGAAAGAGCCAGTGGTCATGCAACACCATGGGAAGCCATCTATTAGATCACCTACGCATGCAAAGTCTCAGCATCTATTCTAGAGAAATGCCTAATTCGTGTAGAATGTGGCACATACCAATGCAGATTTTAAATTCAGGCCCTTCAAACAAGCCCTTTCTGTTGGTGTAGACGAACATGGTCTGAGTAGAACTTCAACGACCCAATCAGCGCTCTGGCAATACAAAGTGTGTCCATTAGCAGTACAATGCAAACGTATGCATAACCTCAGATCGGATTTATCATTAGAAACCTTGCAGAAAATACCGACTTAGTTTATAAAGGTTCACAAAGGCCGATGCCTGCAGCGCAGGAGGTGAATCTTTGGCATGGAGAGACTCGACACCGATATCCCAAAACACTTGCCAATAATTTTAGAATGACAGACGTTCCAATTAGGTGATATGTACAAGGAAAACTGGATGAATTAGCGAATTGCAATAAATCCTAAATTGCTACGCGATTTTAGCATTTTCTAGTTAGATTAGGGTTAAATACGAGAAATTCTAAAATGGTGCAAGACAAAAAAAAAAAGCAGTGAAAGGTGCGCACGTAGTGTAACGTTCAAAGCACGATTTGAAAATGAAGTGTAAAATAAGAGCGTTAGCATGCTGGCTGATGTAGGTACTAGCCAGTTCAAGTGTACCTATAATGAGATTCTATAAAAATTTGTTTTTAAATCAGTGAGCAAATTATAGCACACACTAAATTTATTTAAATGGTAATCTTCACACCACACACTAGCGCCATGGGGAGGTGTCCATTACATCAAACCGTACCAGCATAAACATTGAGCACGTGCCAAAGTAAACTGTAACGTTTGCAAACATTTCTTTGAAGAGCTGACTTTAGGCTTTTGAACACTGTAGCAATAAAATCATTATTTGGATAACATGTTAAATCTATCATTTTGGATAAGGCTGCCGAGTTGACCCCGTGGGTGACTTTAAACGGGAAGAACATAACCATACCATGACGAGGTAGTAGTAGCAGTTTCCATTGAAGCTGTACACCTTATGGTCAAACGTGAGGAAGTTGGAGCCACCCTCCAGCGAACAGCCATCAACACATGGCAGGGCCACACAGCTCCACTGGCCAGCGTCACACGTGCTACATCAAGGGATTAGTCAGATGTTAGTCTGTACCAAACAATTACCATATCTACATTAAGTCGACAACATAGTATAGGATTACGCCCAACCAAACACTTAGTTTCCCTGCTTGGTGACAAATCATTTTGGAGTGTGACAAAGGTATACGAGGTTTTAAGTCAGTTTTTAGCCAAGCTGGAAGAAACCGGTCGGCTATGTAGGTTTTTTAACAGGTATCCAGAAGGGAGCGGCAAGCAAGTTGCATCTTGGAAATTTAGTCAAGAAAATTAACATCGGCAGCACACCTTTATGGCACGGGCCATACAAGAGTTCTGAAGAATATATGCAAAGTATGGCGCCAACTCACCAGCTTCGACAACCCTGTTGAGAGACGGCTCCAGGGCTGTACACATCTCCATTGACAGTGCAGTTGCAGTGGCTCAATGGCACACAGGTGATCGCATTGCTGACTTCCAGCACAGTCTCTGAAAAAAGCAAGGCGATCAATACATTACAAATACTAGTGTAGGTCTCGTCAATAATATCTAATGCAATTGCATAGAGTCATTGAACGCGGAAATGCAGAAGGGAAGATTATAGTTGGAACAGGGACACCGCTAAAGCTGGCAGAGAGAAAAATAAAAGTTATTCAGCCCGATCCGGGAAAGTTCCTTTAAGATGTTTACATCATTTGATCGCAAGGGAATGCCAAACTACAGCAGTTGTGCATAAAAAAAAAAAGTGGAGTAATGTTAATGCTTTTTACCTAGGAGATTTCTCCAATACATTTCAAATCAAACTAGAAGATAAACACGCATTTCCAAGATTAGACAGGAGGCGGTCTCCTTTTCACCCCAATTCATGGAAAGGAGAATACCAAGAAATTCCATTTAAAAACCGTTAAAAAAAAGGTATGTTCAACATCCCTCCTCATTGGACACTGAATAATGTTGAAGGCTCACCAGGTGGACAGAAACAGCCAGGTACGCAACCCTGGCACATGGGCAGGAAGGGGCTGGCACAGGTCTGTGGGCAGGTGGAGCCACACTCTGTGTATACAAGGTCGCCAGGACAAGCCTGGGGAACTTTTGAACAAAAAAACGGCACGTTAGGCATAATGTATTGATTTCATGTTTGACAGCACTCGATACAATGGAGATTTACGTAGTGGCGCGCAAGTCTAGCAGTATTAGCAAGTATAAGAGACAATGTATCATAACACATTAGGCCACACATCCAGATAAAACAAATGGTTGCGTACACTCACCAAGCACAAGTGAGGCATTCCGTATGGACTTAGCGTTGGGGGGCGGTATTCCAGCCTATATTTAGTCTTTGCATTACAATTCCCACGTGTAACAGCCAAAACCACTATTCGACCCTCGGGGACTTTGTACGCACCACAGATGTTTTCCATGCGCCAGGGAGCCACGATAGCGCCACGGACGCCACACTCGAGCGAGAAGGCGGTGAGCGACGCGCACCCACACTGGGATTGGTTCGCAGCACCACAGTGGCACCGCTCCCGCTTGCACATCTCCACGAAGCCAGACGCGGCCACCTCGCACGGACCCATGCGCTGGATTGCTGCACTGCAGGTGCCCCACGTCTTTGGGAAGCACAATCGGGATAAACCATTAAAACCTCTCGGGGCCATTAATATACTAGCGAAACACCAACAAAATATGCGCTGTGTTAGGCCGTGGATTTCATATATATATATATATATATGGACCTGGAAGTTTTGCTTGGGCAAGTAGCATAGTTCAAACGGCGGAACCGTTCAACAGTGGGTTGTAGGATAGTGGGGAGGCAGAATTCTGTGGCAACTCTCACAACACCCAAGGTGGTGCCTCTTAGTTTCTGGGTCAGTAACTAGCGTTTCCCGAATCTATATATAGTCTTCATATGTATGAAACTGCCTTGTGTTTATGGATAAATATCAGGTCAGAAAATCTCCTCTGGAAGAATCTTTAAGGCAATGTTCCTTTGTTAAACAACCCAAACAGGAGGTACACCTATAGAGCAAATGGTTTCCCCCCACATAATACAAAAACATCTATTCACAACGCAGGAGTCCATCGTGCAGGTGTCGAGAACACAAGAGCTAAGTATACATGAAGAGACCATGCTCACACGGAGTGCTGCAGTATTAGATATTTAGTGAGGCAGTGCCAAATTATGCCTTTAAAAAACAATTTTAACACCAATGCCTGGCAAATTACATTAATTAAAGTGACAATATGAGAATTGGCTGCCCCATTCCAAACAAAAGGTCTTAATAGTACTAGTGCAATATTCCACCCGATGAACTATTAGACCACATCATCATGTGCGAGTTGGCAAACATCGTGTCAACTCGAGGCAATATAAAAACCGAAAGGGCGGGGGTGGTATTGCAAACTCCATGCCGTACATACAATGGATTAAATAAACACTTGAAGCCCCCCCCCCCCCATATTGCGAGGAGGTAGACGTGCAAACGTACCTGAAGTTTAGAACACACCAAGCCACTCTCCACCACACACGCCTTGTCAATTCTCAGTGGGTATTCGTATGCCATCAAATCAAGGTCCTCTGAACAAACAAAAGGAAATAGGTTTACTGTCTAAGGGATTGAAGGTGTAGATCCAGAACAAAATGTGTTCAGCCTTCATGCAGCGGGTTAAGCAAAAGCCGAAGTCCATGTGTTTCACAAGCTGATGGTGTTACTTTAAAAAAAAAACCCAATATTGGCAACACAAATATGCCAGAATAGCAGACTCACCATAACTAGCATTCAGTTCTTGTCGACCATCAAAGTTTCCACAAAGGCCACACATGTTACCACGGGCACTTCTGCCGACCACAACCTAAAAAACACATCGTCAGTTAGGTGTTGTCGAGAGCACACTGGCCAAAAACACTTTAGTAAATAGGATATTTAAAAACTATGGACGTCATCACTTTCCGACTCAATATACGCTTGCAGTGCGCAAGGTTTTTCAGCATTACATATCCAACAGCACGTACCAACAAGACATCTTGGGTCCAGATAATCTTTACACCCCCGTAGCGCAGGGTGACCTTGATTCCCATCCCAAATTGAGTGATGTGCAGCCGAGTGTTGCTGTATGGCACCAACACGCTAGCAAAGCATAACATGGTTATTGTTCACGGACGATAGATAATCAACTTGAAATTTGAAGTGCGCAAAAGAGAAGCGAATATAAACGTTAGACAACTACCCAAGATCACTATATTTTTAGGACACCGACACGACTAGAGCAGGGGAGAGAAACGACCAAGTTAAATACACGCTTGCTCAGTTTTAAGCAGCACAATTCCACCTGGACAAATGTTGTTGGCAGCCGACGCCCGCAAATTCTTACGCCACAAGTTAAGGCGCCAACGTCTCACCTTTGTTGTCCAAGCGATAACACCCCATTAGATATCGTCACCGTATCAGACTGGGTGTGGATAACAATGTTAAGGCCAGACCCATGGAGGCGCGTAATCACAATGTTGAACTCTTGGAACAGTGGGCCACAATCACGGGCCAGTGAATAAGAGCAGCTAGATCTCAGTTGGAAGAAGGAGCCATCAAATGTCTTCATAAAACCATCGCCCCACGTACTGCATACACCCGCTGGAAAAAACGAAAAAGCACGGACACATGCGTGTAGTACAGCAACTTCACACGTACGCAAAACGGGAAAGTGCTAGGATCCAACAGGTCACCACATTATGATTCTTAAAGGCAAAGAATACACATTCGAAATCACTTTTCCATCATTCATTGGCTTGCTCTGCAACAACGACGCGAGCCTTATCCCGGTGCAACGGTAAACACCTACTGATAGATGTTTAGTGCTACGGCAGAAAATACCCAGCGAGCTTGCAAGCTCTGGATGTGGGATTCCTGCGATACGAATTTACACATTAAAAAGACAACAGGAGCGACCATGCATTAGCATAGTGGGTTTAAGCGACGGTACAAGCCACTATAAATCCCAACGAGTAAATGGTGGGTATTTCAGACTGAATTAAGTGTTGCCCCTTAGATTTTAATAAAAAAATTAAAAGATCGTCGTCATGCGTGGCCAGTTGCATGCCGAGGACGCCTAGCATTTGAATGCTAAACTAGCCGAGACCTAGCATTTTACCTGCCAACTTACCATTTGGTAGCAGTGTCTCAGGATCTGGGGGCTCGGCAGTGATCATCAAGAACGCTGCCGGGTCATAACAATAGAAAAGCACGTTAGCGGCATGTCTTTCCATCCCATCCATCCATTTTCAGAAACCGCTTAATCCTGTACAGGGTCGCGGTGAGCCTGAGCCTATCCCGGCAGACACAGGGCGCAAGGCAGGGGAACACCGAGGATGGGACGCCAGTCCATCTGGGGAAATTTAGTCGGTACGCAAATTAACCTGGCAACATGCCTTTGGACGGTGGGAAGAAACCGTAGCGCCCAGCAAAAACACACGCGGACACGGGGAGAACATGCAAACTCCACACAGAAAGGCCCCCCCGAGCCGGGATACGAACCCGGGACCTTCTTGGCATATCTTATACAACTAAATTTATACCAAAACATTAAGCGCCAACTGCTCATTTTCAACCACTCTGGTCAGTACAGAGTTGAAAGGAGACAGCAAGGACACAGTCCTGCTTTTAAATTAGTCCTCTCCTCAGACATCAAGTAACACAGATCGAACTGACCCGCCAGGCTCATTACACCAACCAATGCTTTGCACCGCGTAGGCACACCCCATACGAGTCGATTTAGGGGCAAGGAAACCGTTCCAATAAGTGTCTCTCCCCTTTTCCCTTCTTAAAAATTCTAAATTACTGCCAGGGTCTCCTCCAGGCGCGGCCACACCTCATTTCCATATTTCTTACCCTTCAAATCCCCCAGTCAGGCAACCCAACAACCTCGCATCCCCTCCAGCGCTGTAGGCGCTGTGCGCCACCACAAGCGTGGCCCCTCCACGCCGACCGCGCATCACATTGGCGCGGAGGGCAACGCCGTTGCGTCTCGCGGTGCCGTACAGCATCAATTAACAGCCTACGGTATTGCATGATCCAACTTCTCCCCCGTATCGGGTGGAGGTGCGTACACGACACGATTACTTGCGCATAACCCAACTCAAAACATTTCAATCACCACGAGTGCAAGCCTTGCGGAGACCTCGACACACGAAAAAGTTTTGGGCGATCCACTGCTGGATGCGATACGCCCTGGCTGTCGGGGCTCGTATACGCGCATTTCAAAGGGACAAGCGAGTCGCCGCCGATCAAAGCGGCGGGAAGCAAACAAGAACTGGGCAATGAGTTTTGCTTGTAGTGCCTGCTCATGCCTGCGAAACCCACACAGGGCGATAACACAAATCCACCGCAGGAAGCAGCTGAACACGGGCAAATATACTCCAAAAACCACCGCCCTAATTCCGATTTCGAAATGTTGGGCGCATATCAAAACACGCGTAAAGAGCGAGAAGGTTGGTAACCATGTGCGTCAGTTAAACAACATAATCCTACACATCTCGGTTCGATAGCTGGTACAAGCGCTCGCGTTCGCCGCACAGTTTTGGAACGTACGCGGCACAAATACATGTATATAAACGTTAACTATACCAATGATACATATTTATAACGCGCCCATATTCTCCAGGCGCCTAGCGCCCGTTGATTCGGAGGTATTGTAACTTATACACTAGTAGAATACGGTACAATGGTCCAGTTAAACCTACCAGCACAAATCAGGCCACACCGCCACGACCAACACGTCTTCATCCTGGCCTACGTTGGGGTGAAGTGACGCCCATGCCTGTTCCACGTCTATTTGTACTAAACGCTTGAGTGCAAATTGCCAATTACCAATTCGATCAGTGCGTGAGGGTAAGACTACATTGTGGGTAATTTGGTGCCGTATCAATAATGCAATCGGCCATGGAGTCTGCACGTTTTGCGCATTCCCTATTGTTGTGTTAATTAGTCCACTAACTAGTTTATATTGACTCATGGATGAGAGTGGGTATTCAGTAAACATGAAATCTTGGGCCAAGGTTGAGTAATTGTTGGCCCGACGATTCCCACCACATGACAACGTTGCCCCAGCGTTGCATATTTACTTTGTAATTTTAAGTTGCGTAATGATTCGATCAAAGAATCGTCTTTTTTGGGCTAATTTTATCGCTTCATTTGAACGTTTCTCCGTTTTGACGCTGTGTCGCTCGTAGAGGTTTGACCATTATCTTAGCTTGAGTGCAGAATGTTAGCAAATCACTTCCATATAAACTACATACATTGGAAAGCATCGATTCTAAGATACGATTTTCGCGTGCATCGTGAGACAATAATCGATCTTAATGCATTGAGCACCATATATTTATCCAAATTACTTCTGCGTGTGACTTTTTTTTTTAAAGCAGAATTTCGGCAGTAAATGTTAATTATTGGCTGTGCGCAGCTGTAATTAATTCCATGTACTGTGCATTCGGATGTAATTCCTTAAACACAGAATTGGACGTTACCCAATGTGGTCCATTGCACGTTAATTATGATGGTCTCGCATTCCAATGACAATTGTTGGCTGAGGAAATCGTCACTAAGTCGCAGGAGTTTTTCACGAGGGTTGTGCATTGGGATGGAAATACCACGTAAAGCAGGGGTTTTAAACGTTTGCACCTCAAGGCCCACTTGGGTCTGGTCTCCACGGACCACTAGGTGGCGCTCGCGGCCCACTGGTTGCGAATGGTGGCTGAAAACCAGAGTACCCAGCGAAAAATCATCATTCGTATTCGAATTTCCACTCAACACTGCAATCTTCTGGTCACCTTGCAACCCCATGCCGTGTGGCTCAAAGATCTGAATAGTGAGCCGGTGTCAATGAGATCCTGGGCTCTAATCTGGGAAGCGAAGTTTAGCAAGTTGATGGTATCTGTCTGGTCACCGATGACAGCACAAATAAAACCCATCATTATTAATACTGGCCTTTCCAGGCCAGGTTTGTTCTTCACAAACACCGCTAGATGGCGATGATGCGATCAGCTGCGAGCTGACAGAACAGTCGACAACTGATTGTCGAGATCCTCTGCAGAGTTGTCACGCCAATAGGAACATTGAAGGAATATTGCATGAAACCCAAACCGCCACGTTACAGTATATGTATATATTTTGGATTTTACTTATTTTGGCAAAATTACCACCTTTTGAAATACGTACTGTTTTTACTGCCATGTGACATCAGTTATCTGATCATTGTGTGGGAACAAATGCGTGTTTTTCATTGTTTAAAGATAAAATGGTTGTTTGAAAGGTTATTCAAAAGCTCTGTGAAAATATCTTACACAGCCATTCTTAGAAATGTTGAGTCACATTCCTCTGTGAAGGGTGGCATGGTGGCGCAGCAAGAATCCCGGGTTTGATTCCAGGCTCGGGTGCATTTCTGTGTGGCGTTTGCATGTTGTCCGTGTCCGCGTGGGTTTTCGCCAGGTACTGAGGTTTCCTCCCCCAGTCCAAAGACACGCTGCTGCTCCATCCATCCCTCCATTTTCAGAAATCGCTCAATACTATACAGGGTCGCGGTGAGCCGGAGCCTATCCCGGAATACAGGGCGCACGGCAGGCTATACCCGTGATAGGACGCCAGTCCATCACAGGGCTGATAATGAATTAATGCATGAATTTCTCTGTGATATTTTAAAACGTATCGTGTATTTAAGCACGTATTTACATTACATCGTATTGTAATTCGCAAGCACTGTTAAGTGCAAACGCAATTTATGCACTGCCTGCAATAAAATTTCGATCATTTTACCAAATATTACGTATTTCGTGATGCGACTAATGAAAGGAAACAGAGTAATGCAACGCACACATGCAACTTAATAAGCAGGTTTATTTATAGAGCCACAGTTACGAACACCAAAATGTATTTGCGTTACATATTCAAACATCCATTCGATGTTGTTTATGCCCACAATGGTCTATGTAAAATGTACTGTCTATTGCAAGTAAATCAAATAACAACAATGTTCAACTTCTGGACTAATATAGCTTGACCAAGACTCTTGTCCCTACAGACTCAAGGCAAGAGAAGTTACCTTTCGCACGCCTGTCCCTGACCATAAACTACAACCCCTAATCCTAACCCTAAGAAGTGGTAGCCCCTAGTAGGAATGGGAAAGCACCACTCATGAGTAAGTACCAACATGTCTCTGATATTAAGCAAATGTGGTCTATGATATGCAGGGACAGTAGTGCCAGAGACTACAGGAAATCTAGAAAATTCCCGTAGTTGTGTTTGTCTCAATGTCACCTGAGGTCACTGGAAATCATCCTCTGCAGTATCGATTCCCTGTATCATACCCAAACAAAATTGGTATCCTTCAAATAAAATAGACATGTGGTGTAAATAGGGTTTGTGAAATTACATTAGATTCAATAATTACATTTTGATGATTGTGCATGGGGGAAACAGAAATGTTGACCTCATTTGGAAATAGCATTGCCACCTGTCCAGGACTGACCCAAACAGTCAGGTAATTGGCATCTGTGAGTGGAAGGAATGTATTTATTCCAATATATGGTGGTATTGCGCTGAACTCTATTACACTATACTGCATAGTTTTGACATCCCTAGGTGGATGAGAAATGTATTCAAGTATGGTCTGTGGAATAAGTGACAACTCTACTTGGTGATTGGCCTGGCACTACCATAAGACCCTAATGGTGTATTGTCAAGCAAGGTTCATAGGAATTAAGATGACATATATAAAGTCATAGAGGCTTGTGTCTTGACGTGAAATGTAGAGCTAATGAATATATAGTGATTGCAGAAAGAACTGCTTATTAAAATATTATGCATGGTAAATATACGACGAGTGATAACATTCACTAAGCTTCAATGTTATTTTCTGAATGGGGTACGGGTGGCATAGTCAGGTTCTGTACAGATCCCTTTCCTGCATGGCTATTTGCATAGACTACAATCACAAGATTTAATGTAGGTGTAGCTGATGGGTGTATTGCCGCCGTTGCAGTTCAGCACAGCCGTGCGTTTCTCCACCTCTAGGGGCTTGCAGCATTCGCACGTGGACACCATCTGCATGCTATCCATGTCGAAGCTGCAGAAACGGACAGGTGACTCAATAAAAACGTCCACAATCAGTTTATACCGTATGTACAATTGTCAACGATGTCACTCTATTACTGTAACAAACCAAGAGAACGGCAGACCCGATGTATTTGCAGTCACAAAACATCATATAAGACGCACAATCCAAATGTAACAATGACAAAGCAATGCATCAAAATCTCATGTGACCTCATCCACTAGGGGGCAAGTCTTTCCCGCACAGCCTGCCGCCCAGGAGAGACAGAAATGTTTGTTACATGACAGGCAACCTGACTATTTTACCTTTCAGAGCTGGACTATATCAGACTTATTTCAAAACCAATATGACGGTTTGTTTGGTGATCCGGCTAAGACAATTAACTCGTGACACTTTAAGAACAGCTTAGGTGGCAGCTCAGTTTCGAACAGTTATCTCAACGGTGCCCATTCAATGTTTTCCATGTCCAATGAATTCCAAGCCATTGATGATCCCGTTATTTATAAGCACTCAGAAGCTTAGAGGCTGTTCCATTTTGCCACTCACTTGGCAGAATAAACAGGGTCTGATTGCTTCCCAATAACATGCTGAAAACAGGTCAATGTAAGTCTATTGTTAACAATTTACACAGTGGCACAGTGAGAGCGCTGCCGCCTCACAGCTAGAAGGTCCCGGATTTGATTCCTGGCTTGGCTACATTTCTGAATGGAGTTTGCACGTTCTCACCATGCCCGCGTGGATTTTTGCCGGGTACTCTGGTTTTCTCCCACAGTCCAAATATAGTTAGTTCGAGTGTTTGTTGGGTCGCAAGAATCCCGCATCCAGAACTTGCAAGCTCACTAGGTATTTTCTGCTGTAATAATAAACACCTATCGATCTATGCTGCCTAGGTTAATTGGCCTGACTAAATTTCCCCCAGTGAACTGTGATGTACCGGCATCCCATCTCGGGTGTAGCCCAAGTCATCTACTAACTTGCCTCCCCTCCACACTGGAAAACTGTTAAAAGGAGCTCCAAAGCTAAACGGTTCCTTCAAGCTTACATAAAAAACTGAATGATAAATCTAAGAATTCTATTTTACACAGCAGACCCAATGAACGTAGGTACTCACATAGTTTGTGATGGGCATGTGCCCTCGCAGACGGAGATGGTGATGTTTTGCGGCTGACACCTGGCACGGCTCACGGTTTTTTCCAGCTCGAAGAGACCACACGGTATATTTGGAAGAGCTGTTAGACAAAAACAGCCATTATGGCATTAATTCATGTCTTAACACAAAGATGTTCGAAAGATAGATGTTTATTATTACAGTAGATAATACTCAGTGAGCTTGCAAGCTCTGGAGGCTGGATTCCTGCTATACAACACATGTACGAGCTAACCAATGCAAACAATATATAAAATCAGGTGATACAAAGAATTTACAGCATTAAACTGTGCAAGGATGAAACATTAGAGATAATCATTAAGTGCACAGTAACACACAGTATTGCACAAGACAAAAATGTCCAATAACAAAGGATGCTTAACACTGATTGGATGATTTTAAAATTTTATATGGAAAATCTTTGTGGGACATGCTATGGTATTTGGTTAAACTTAATAATTTGGAACCCAAAAGATATTTGGTAACATGCACATGCAATACTGTGGGGTATGGTGTTATTAACATGTTTTACTATGGTTATGATATAGTGCATATTATGGCACTTACAGCAGCTCTGACAGCATCCAAATTGGTCCGTTGTCACTGTGCCCTGCAAACACAATCAAATATTTAATGATTCATAGATTTAAACATAACTATTTTGAAACAGCTCCTTCAAAATTACATGTTATCTCTTCCATAGCTACCAGTATATTAGAAAAAAACATTTAAGCAGCATTCTTAGACAAAGCTCATAAGATATGTCTTTAATCATAAGAGGGGGGGGGTGGGGGTGGGGGGAGAGATCACTGCAGACACAAGTTAATTTTTAAGTATCCGGTAAACAACAGATGCGATGCCTAAAAGCTGTGATTACTCAGGCAGCCTGACTCCTACCTTCACGCAATTGGTGATGTTAAAGTCGTTATTGCAGGAAATCTTGCTTTCTTCCACCACAGGCAGCCCCTTGATGCTTGTACAAGTAAAGTGTGTGCAGTTGTCTCCTGGTATGCTCCACCTTTGTCCAATCTGCATGAAAGAGAACATCAGTGTGGCTTTTGCAAAATATAGAACTAGTCACACAAAGTTGTAGTTGTAACTTTGGACGAATACAACGTGAACTTGTGTGATATATTGTTCTCCAAACATATCTTTAGATGCTGTTTAGAGAATGTATATATGTGTATACTGACATGTGTCAAACGTACCTCATACATGTTATCTTCATACAAGCAGACGTCTTTGCGTGGAACTGAAAACAGAGTTAAACAATTGTGAGCATTGATCAATCTTTTTAGAATAAATATTATTTTGTAAAACAAGAGCCATTCTATACTACCCCCACTTACCACGTCATGTTACCCTCCATAGGAATTACTTCACACTTGAATGACCACACCTGTCACTTTTAGGGAAAGTGGCTGTACTGGTTTTTATTCCAGCCTGTGTTGGTGTTTATGTTTGGATCACATGTTATTCTAAGACATCATTTCCACAGCTACTAGGAACTGTGCTGGCTCAGTGACTGAACCTGGCCGTGTTTCCGTAGCAGCCACACTTCTGGTCCTCGCGCTTCTTAGCCGCATAAACCAGCCATGACGTCAGAGGGTCAACGCAGAAGACGCTTACGCCGTGACATCAATCACCTAGTTCAAATTACTAGCTGTGATTGTGTTGCAAACACAATGTGAAAAATTGGAAAAGATTTCTTTATCAACCTCCAATTGTGAAACCTAAATCATATTCAAGTTCAACTTGAAGATAAGTAACTTTAACAACATGAAAAAGTCCAAAGCCCACGCGGCCTCTTGTCTCATGCTGCATGTGACGGACAGCCAGAACATTGCTGTTGTTCCTTGGCCGCTACACTACTCGGCCAGTAACGCCTGGTCTCCAGCAATCATGGCAATGAGGCAGAAGCCAGCAGGGTGGAAAAAACAACCACACGTAGCTCAGATAACACGTACAATAAAATCTGTAAAATAGCGACAATCGCCGCTGTGATAAGTGAGCGTTCTCTGCATACGAATCTTCCTACCACATGTGTAGACGGGGCAGCATGAGGGATGATTGTCATCCGTCACGAGCTGCTGTGTTTCCCAGGGCTTGCAGTTGATCGTGGGTATTGTGGGGCATTGAGTAGGGGTGCACTGCACGCTGGCGCTCGTCTCGTCACAGACGCACTCGTTGCAGCCACTCTCCCATCTGTCTCCGAACTGCAAGTGCAAACACAAGCATTTCGTCATTTAGGGTCGGTGGCCACAATTCGCATGCATATTACACATGCACACTGAAACAAACTGAGTTCTTGCTCTTAAAAGTGTAATCACTTTTAAGATGCTGAGCTGTGTGTATTAGCATTTAAAGCAATGGCTTGTTTGTGTTATAAAGTGGCTGCTTTAAAGATAGACAGCCTGCAAGGTGAATTTTTTTTTATTTAGCGTTATTTTTTTTGTATTCAGCGTTATTATTATTTGTGTTCCAAGTGAACCCCGCAGCTATGTCAACTGGAGGCTAGCACTCCGGATAGGGTCTCCACTGGTAAACACGTCTGGTGGGAGCGGTTTTATACAAACAGCGATCTAAAGTCACTCCAACTAAAGGATGTTGGCATCAGAAAGGGCATCCGGGCATATATTTCTGCTCCAAGTGCCCACTGGAGGCCAACTGGCTAACCTGGTTAAACCTGGATACCAACCGATTAAACCGACAACATTATACATGCACTAATGCTAGCACATACCTTTGCAGGTGTTCCTTGTGGCCCGATGCAACCTATGAGAACGAATACAAAAACGAACACACGTGAATGCTAAACACCGTGCAATATCCATACATATACATCATCATTATCAACCGTTGTCAGTCAACTGCTGGATGAAATCTTCCTCTTCAGTCCTGTGATGATACGATACTGCTATCTCATTCCTGTGCAAGAACTGATCTCATTGTTCTATTTGCCACGGTGGTTGACTAAATGCAGTAAGAGTAATATGTGGAGGTCTGTGTGTGGTTATGTACACACATGCGTTACTGATGACTTGTATTTATTGCATTTCACTGATACATCAGCACTTCTTATACGATAGGTTCTGGCAAGGAATGTTACGTTGCACGGCCAAGCACAGTCTATCCCTTAGTGTAGCGCCTGTAAGGACAAATGGTCACTCACCACATTCCACCACACAGGTTTGCACTTGAGAGTTGAACAATTTCATTCCCTTGGGACAGAAGCAGCCCTCTTCTAAAACGGAGGTCTGGATTGTCACGCCACTGAACAATGTGTAAAGTACAATGGTTATAAAACACGTTCAAATGATCATGCACGTTATATTAGATTTCATAGCCACAGCGACCCTCACCAGGACAAGCGGTTTAGAAAATGCATGGATAAAATATATCTGCTATTAGATTGTTACAGAGACGTATATAACACATTATGAAGCTTTGGATCTGTATTAAGCGTTTGGATACGATTTGGGACATATAATCATCATATTAGCAGGTCCTTAAATGGATATAAAGTAATGTATAACAGTTGCTTTTCAAAGCTGTTCTTTCGGGATAGCCGTGTTGAGTGCTCCTTCTCCATTGCAACGTTTTGCCTCCACGTTGGAGGCATACTCAGGCGTCCTGAGGATGCTATCCCGAAAGAAAAGTTTTGAAAAGCAACTATCATGCATCGAGCCGTGAAACCTACATCATTATAATAATAATAGCATTTATATAGCGCCTTTCACCCGAGGGTCACAAAGCGCTGCACAAGGGCCGCGAAGAGGACGGCACGTCAACAACGAAAGAAAAAACAATAAAAAACCAAAGCAACAGAAAATAAATGATTAAGGCTACTTCGAATATACTGAAAGGTCGTGAAACTGGCAATCTTAAGAGCGGCAACATTCTGCCAGCGTCCCCTAAGATGGCCGTCACTTCCTTGAAGATAAAGCAACAGAAAATAAATGATTAAGGCTACAAAGTAATTTATTAAAAAGAACATTTATTTAAAATATATATACCTGTAATCACAGCTGAGATGTTCTTTAGGCCCTATGGGTTCGTACTGAAGTCCAGGGGGGCACTTGTACTCTAGATAAAATAACACGGTATAAAAATGGTTAGACTTTTAAAAACGACTCATGAACTGTGTCATATGCAAACTGTGCGGTGAAAGGCTATTGTAGTATCTGCAGTATATTATTGTCACAGAAGCTCGGAATTATTATCTGGCAGGCTACCCTGGTTAATACTGGAAGAGTGTTGACCATCTGCTCCACATTGGACATTAAATATTGTGTAACCTTGTTCTAGAAGAGTATGCCATTATGTCCACATTTTTTTTACACCAACAAATCATAAATTGAGATTTCACAGCAACATTACTTCCTACCGTCAAACTACTGCAGCCTGTCTTCTTCTTCTTTGCGATTCTTCGAAGCACGATGGTCAGCCTCTGGACATCGTTGTCTTTCAGCTCGGCCTCCAAGTGTTTGGTAGAATTCGCAGGCAATACCAAGTATTACCTGACAGGGCTATTATACAGTCATTGTGATTCACTGCAGCCTGTGAATCACAATGACTGTATAATAGCCTTGCGCTAGAAGCTATAATAATGGCACTCAAATCATATGTACTAAATAATTTTTACTACTAGCAAAATATCCGGCCTATAGTTGATTTTGTTTAAAGCGTGTAAGACGTTCTTTTGACATCATGATAAAGGGCAGGAGAGTACTTAACAGAGTTTATAATCGTGAAAAAGTTAAAATTTAAAGTTAAAATAGTATTACAGTTTCAAAAGATTAATGAAATAAGTGGGAAGAAAAGCTGTAAAAAACCCCATAAAAGCCTTGATGTTGTGCAGACACATTTCCACTGATGAACCCGGTACCCCCGGTGTGGACATACGGACATACAAACACTTGCTCCATTATATATATATTGTTATTGTGTTATTAGAGCAGTGCAAACCGAAACATTATCAGTGGCTCTTAGCGGAGCTCAGAAGAAGAACGTACCACACAATCCGTGGGTGAGGTTTCTCCAGTCGACATAGAAGCCTCGCTTTGCACACTGCTCGGCCGCTACCTGAAGGCTGGCGCAACCCACTTGGATGTCCCGGACGGTGCACGTGTCGAAAATGCACGAGTTGAAGAATGCACTCAAGTCTGTCGCCTTGGCACATTGAGCAAATGCACTGCGCAACACAAAATATAAGAATGAAAAAGTTCACACTCGTGAATTCTACAATGAGAATAATATGCACGGGTTTCCTTCCAGGCTTGGGTGCCGTTCTCTGTGGTGTTTGCATGTTCTCCCCAGTCCCCTGTGTCCATGCGGGTTTTCGCCGGGTACTCCGGTCTCCTGCCACACTCCAAAGACATACTGCTGCCTAGGTTAATTTCCCTGACTGGTGTTCAATTCTGGGTATCGCCCTGCCTTGGGCCGTGTCTGCCAGGATAGGCTCCGGCTCACCGTGACCCTGTACAGGATTAAGCCGGTACTGATGATAATGAATAACATACGTGCAATGCATGGGGAGGAAACATAGGGAGTCGTGCGGATAGGGGCAACTATCCCCAAAACCTCAGTTGCTGAGTAAATGTCCATTTACTACTCGCCTCCCTAAATACAATAAACGAACACTACTCACCCAACGGTGTTATGCACATCAACGTAAACAAAACAACATGGATGCAAGCACAGCAATAACAGTATAAAAGCATGCAGGGAAGAAGCAACAAACACAGTACAATTAAAATCCAAAATAGCCATCAATTAAAGCAGCAATACCTTATGGTAAATGCCCACCTGCTGCTGCTGGAGATGATGTCACATATTGTTGTGTTGGCAGTGCAGGGTGGCAGTGGGGTGGGCGTGGTGGACGGGCAGGGAATCGGGTCAGGAGGTGGATTGGCCGTGCAGTGCGGTTTGTTGGCATCCGGCACAATCCAGGTGGGAGCTGTGACGGAGCAGCACGAGGGACCTTCAACCGCGCCACTCCTCCGCGTGCAGTCGTCACTGGGGACGTTGTTGCAGGTGCCTGCGAGAGATGCGTCTCGGACATGAGACGTAGTAGATGTGGCCATACATGCGATACATCGGCTATGCCCCCCTGGTTAATGCGTAAACAAACAGAGGCGATAGGTGGGAGCCACGGGTTATACAGGGGGAGTTGGGGTGGGCGCCAGAGTTCTGTTGGGAGTTCTGTTGGGAATCACCTCCGGTGTCCGCCAGTTCTATTACAGATCCCAGGCAGGGCTACTGCTGCCACGTGCATTGTACCATACGGCTAGCACACGTGGTCAACAACCACAATCGAGGTCGATTCCTTATTTGAGGTACAGGGGGTAGTGGAACATCTTATAGACATGTTACAAACTGAATACTTCAAATATAGTTGTCCAAAAATCCCATAAGGCTCATTAGAATGTCAGGGATGAATTACATGTACCGTGGACGCCCTGCTTATTTATCTAATAATAGACGAGGGGCTGTTTCAACACGTAATGATTTAATATTATTTTAAATGTACAAGCTGAACCAGCTCCTTGCATAGCCTCACAAGAAACACGCCCTTTGTATTTGATGACCCACAATCATAGGCACAAAACACACACCGTGCAATTAAACAGTGATACGTAGTTAAAAGCCAATATAGTTATTCAATGGATTGTAATTGTGTGTATTTTGCTGCACTGTGCTTTTCAGGGCCAAACGTTGTTGGAAGAAGACTCTGACATCAAACATTAAGCAACTGGGCAGGATCTTTTTTTTTATCAGGCCACACCCTAAAGATGAGACTCAGAAAGTCAAAACTAGTTCAGTGTGTGAACAAATGGTTTTGGAAAACAATGCTACACCAAGCCCATAGGAAGATGGCCCACAATGATATATGTTTCATTTCCACATGGTGAAACAGACCCTCTTGAGATTATTATATTCATCGACAAATAAACAGGATAGCACGTAATTTTGTTTCTTAAACTTTAACACTTCAACATTTATTTTAAACAAATCTGCATTCCTAGTGGATTAAATAATGACAATGGCAATAGATAACAATGTTTAACAAATACATGAGACACCCATGAGATATCCTTAGTGCTGTTTGTTCTCAGAGGCGACACAATGTCCGTTCAATCTGTCAAGTGATTGCCAAGTTTAGTGTTGAAATACATCAGATGACAAGACAGATATTAATGCAACCAAGCTCTGTTGTCACATAACCAGTCATACATGCCAGAAAGTAAAAACAAACGACATTTGTACTTGTAAAAATCATGCGAATATAAAAACACATACCGCACTGTCCTTGGGTGTTGTTGCCAAAGAGGCTATAGGGTAGATCGATTGTGAACATCAGACCCGTGAAGGAGACAAAGGCACCGATGGCAGGGACCTCCACCTCTACTTGGGTCTGATAATCTGTGATGATGAAACCACTGCCTACAAATGGAAGGGCAACTGCCTGCCCATTAAAGAGGACCTGCAAATGACACAGCACACCGTTTTAGTAGTTGTGACAAATCTGAAGATGCTAATTGACATAAGACATAGCTTCTTAGCAACGAGAGTTCGATTTCCGGCGACAACTAACACCGGTTGCGAGTGATATCTGAACTGCTCATGGATCACTCACTGGCCCTTACGAACCAGCGTCATGCAGCATGGTCAAACAAACCCAACAACTGACGTGAAATGAGGAGTCGTTCAACTAGCAGTCGATTTACAAACTGCTGTAAATAGAGATAAAAATATAGCCCATTCTCAAGCCACAAATTAATGAAAGCTTCTAAACAACTTGTCGGTCCTTGCAGATTTTTGGTCATATTTCCCGATGCTGGTCAGCACGGTTGGTGAAGGTCACTTATGCTAGCCAGGCTGGTAATATAACTCGTATCACTGGGTTCACAGCGCAACGTGCTAAACACTGCAATACCACCCCACCAATTATACATTACAATTATTTGAAATTAAAATACTCTTGAAGCCAAAACAACTTTGCTGGATTTGGTTAGCCATTGCAAATGCAAATATCTACCTTCATCGATTAAAACTGCTTAAATATTTTATGATTTAAATGTATATCAACGGAACATTTAATTTGATAGTTTTGTCAGGTGACCTGACACCTTTTTAATCGTGTATGTGTTACATTTACCTTTATAGTAAGGGACTGCCTGCCCTTGACAGCTGGGATACTTATGTTTACGGAATTGCCATCGTAGTTGACAGTGACGCCTCTTACAAAGGACGCTGGAGTAAGGGCGTAGAAGTCATTATTGTCCACCAGCACCGAGAAGCCATAGTTATTGACCTTCTCCTCCACCAAGGTGTAAGTGCAGTCTTCCAGGAAACGGTACGTCAGGCCATCAAAGGTGCGGTAGTGGGGGTCTCCCCAGCCTTGGCACTCACCTGTTTGTGGATACAGACAGACAGTGTTGTGATACATATCATCCAACACACGACTACGCATCACAGTACATTTGATTGTGTGTGTGCGATTATGGTGGTTGAGCTCCCTTGTGTGTGTGCGTGTTGCTCAATTAGTAGTGGGAGTAGTTTCTCATGATTTTTATAACGATCCAAACACCCTCCAACTAAAGAAGGCTCAGGATGCGCACCAACCGTATGATTCTGCTCCAATACCCCCACCAACCGGCCAAACCCGGTGAACATGGATACCGGCCGCTTAAACCGGTTACAACCTCAGTAGCTTGGGAGTCAGACATATGAAAGTACTGTGTTATCTCAGGAGTGGAGGTGCACAGCTGGATGCCAACGCTCACAATCGCATTTCCAGGTGTAGCAGCAGTTGTTGTCATCATAGACTTTCACGGGTTTTATGGCAGAATTCCTGCACTTGGGTAAGGGTTGGCTGGGGCAGACGACTGGTTCCATCACCACTCTGTTCCCACTGCTGCACGTTGCCGTGGTGCAACTGTCTACTTGCCATTTCTCACCAACCTGCAAGAGTTCATAAGTGCCAGAAGCATATGGTAAATCACAATGGTTAAATAAAACCGCCACATTTTCTATCATCTCTGTCTAACTTGTTCAGAAAAAACGCCTCTACAGCAAGTAATGTTTGAGAATTTTTAAATTCATTGATGTAGTTTTTCACGGCTGGATATATGAGAATTGCTCTTAAGAGCTGCTCTTTCGGGATATCCGCGTCGAGCATTCCTCCTCTCTCCTTCGTGATATTTTACTTCCAACGTTGGAGGTAACATCAAGCCTGATGATGATCGTCAAGCCTGAGGAGGAACGCTTGGCATGGCTTTCCCAAAAGAGCAGTTCTTAAGAGCAATTATCAGTCCAAATTCATCAACATATATGGAAGACAAGTGAACCCGACATTTTCATATTCAAGATGCATGCCTCGTAGTGGTGCATATTGTAGATGCAGCCTGGTGGCTTTGTGCTGGATAGAGCCACACTCGTCGAAGGAGCGCTTGTCGTGGCCTGGGAGGTTGTTGAGGCATTCTGACACCGCCTGTGACTGGTAGTGATTGCCAAGCAGGTTGGAGAGCAGCTGATGTAGTAACACCAGCCGTCGTCATCCTTTTCAACGTACAAGTTTCCATCTAAATTTATTCCAAAACAGGATTCTGTTAGCTAGAGAAAAAACTGTACAAGATATCATAGAAATACAGGAGTGATACATAATTATAGAATTAACGACAATGAGTGATGTTAATGATAACATGACTGATGAACAGAACACACCAAAATATGTTTGCATCAGAATTAGATAAAAAATACCCGGAAAAAATAAATTGGGAATGACAGCTAATATGTAATACAAGAGAATGGTAACTCATGAACTTGCCTGGTTTAGCTGTATATCCTTCGAATTTGCATACACAAGGTGCACCTGTAACAAATAAATTCACATCAAGTAATTTGAAATATTTAAAGTGGCTCATTTGTTTGCACGATTGTATGGAAGTGTGAACAATAATAAGCTGATACAGCTTGCGTTCATATCGTCCGTCAAAACATGTACACACAAGCAGTCCATAAAGAAATAAAGCAAACTAGTGGCAGGTGTGGTGGTTGTGGATATGGAGGTAGACTGGGCTGCTTGAACGGTTGCAAGACAACCAGGCTTGATTATTGGCTCTACATGCGAGCCAGTAGAGAAAAAGTGGAAGTAGCTTGTGTAGATTGTTCTGTTGGCACTGTGAGTGTTGTCGACACAGGTGCATGAGATATGGTTGAGGATGTGAATGCCGTGGTCACAGTCGGGATGGTTATTTTACCTGTCGATTTTGGTGGCTCTAATGTGGTTAATTGCCCAGGTGTTGGTCCAGCAGTAGACACAGTTGTGGTAACTGGTAGCACAACTGTCGTAAATGATTTCTGGGAGGTTGTGGTTACAGCTGCTGTTGTCACTCCAGTAGTTGACGGTATTCTGGTTGTGAAAGTAACTGTGGTTGTTGGACTTTTGAAAGTGGTGGATGGCGGTGTTGTTGAAGCTGAAAAATAAGTAAAGGTTTTAAAAACATTTTCAAAATGTTGGAGAGGGCAAAATGTGATGTTTAGTGGCAATAGTTATGGTAACATCTTTGTGAGTGATCTTACTTGGTAGTGGGACACAAGCACCATCGCAGATCATTGTTCCATTTGGACAGAAGCAGCCCTCATTGAGTTCAATGGTAATTTTGACACTACCACTGCATTGCAGAAAAAATAAATGCAATATATAACGCACACATATTAATACAAATTCAAAGATCTTCATTTGAAGACAGAGCTACTCAGAGGCGCGATAAAAGAGCAGACAGATGGGGAGAGGGGAAAGCAGTCACGAGGTTAGCTGGTGCCAACATTTGCTAGCCACTGCATTTTACATATTATGTTGTGATCAGCCGATAAATTAATGAGTATTACTTCGTGGTGGGAGGAAACTGAAAATCCCAGAGGATACCCATGCAGAAGAGGGGAGGAACACACGTACATTCGCC
>JAZEWU010000011.1:7805967-7827937 GCA_036362915.1 Geotria australis | reverse complement strand
ATGTGCACCGTCACAACAATACCCGTGGTTGAAATCTCAATTCCACCTGATGAAAATGGTGGTTTAACCAGCTGGTTGTTGTAGAGAACCTGGATAAATTCACAAGTGTACTCAATTAGAATTGTCTAAACACACGCATCTCACACATATGACTTCGCTGTTGCTTTTACATACTTCAGTCGCAAAAACAAGGAGCAGTGATGTTTACCGTGATGTTATTGCTCAGCCGCTTCCTGACAATGGCTGGAATGCTCATGTTGACAGAGTTGCCATTGTAGTTGACTGTGATGCCCCTGGGAAAGGCGGCTGGGGTTCCCGGGAAGAAGTGGAAATTGTCGGTGATGATTGACAGGTTGTATTGTTGAACCTTCTCCTCCACAAGTGTGTACGTACAGTCCTCCAGGAATACGTACAGAAGTTGGTCAAAGGTGCGGATGTGGGGATCTCCCCATCCCTTGCATTGGCCTTTGGGCAGAAGAAGCACAAGTCACGATGGCACTGGCATACATTCTACCAGAACCTCAAGTGAAGAGTGTTGAAAATATTTCAACATTGTAAGTAATCACTACATTATATTTCACTGCAACGTAATTCCAATTCAGGATACTGTCTTATAATCAGTCCTGGCAAACTGTAATATAAATACTCCAAGAAAGGGAACTTTTATTCAGAGTAATGTTTAACCAGTAACCATGACGCAGCAAAAAAATGTCGCTTCATAGCAAATCCACGTCGTTAAGTATTCATAACCATTGCTGTGTTCCGACCCTATCATAGTGGTCCAGTCCATTGAGTTTGATTTTATAAGCGAAAACGTATTTTTAAAAGCAATAGAACTACTCACAGAAGCACTGCCAGGTGTAGCAACAGCCATCTGCATCGTAGACCTTGACTGCGTTTTTGCACTGGGGTTTTTTGGAGACGCTGCAGGTTTTTGAGGAGTAGGAGATGTTGTTTCCACCATTGCAGGTGGCGATCGTGCAGTTGTCAACCTTCCACGATTCCATGAACTGCAGAACATAAACAAATAATGTCACACTCATAATCACCATTATAACGTTACCGATTGTGCGTCAGCTCCTGTAAATTGTCTTCCCAACTTTGTTCCATTCACGCTCATTAATAGGTGACATTTCGGCCAATGGCAATTCAGAGCACAGCGTTATTGTAACTCACCTGACGTGGTGGTTGCATGGAGTGACAACCTCTGTCTTCAGGAGTTGTTATCGTTGTCCTCATTGGTGTTACCGATTTTGTCGTGGGCACTGGAGATGCTGAAGAATAACTAAATGCCGTCGTCAATTCCTTTGTTGTGAATATTACGGTTGTTACAGCTGACGCTGTTGTTGAGTACCCTGTTCATCGAGACACAACAAATGTTACAACTAAATCTCACTGCATTGCAGGTGAGAGGAGGTGTTGTCAACATTTTTGCCACTTGTTCATGACCAAAGCATGTGATTTGTTCATATGATTGTTGTCTGTCTAATTAATAATGATCAGCGAAAGCTTGGGTTTGGGAAACGCACGTCCGATGTCTGTGCATTAGAAGTATGTTATCAGATCAAGGGGCTCTGATTCCTTTTTTCTCATACCCACAATGTACAATAGGTGTGTGGTATTCCATGCATGGAAGGGTTGTTTCGGTGCCCTGCTGAAGCTGTGTGCTGCATAATGAGTTGCAGAAGCTTGACTTTGCATGATTCGGTACTGACAACTTACTGCAGATAATGTAAGTGCTAAAACCTTGTCTCTTTTTACATTATCTGTATACTGGCAAAAAGGTACCCATTGAATCAATGCAATTATACGATTATTACAAATTAACCATACCTATTTGACTTGTCTATATATATATACAAAACTGTGCTTACATTTTATTTCAAGGATTATAATTGTCATTTGAATGTTCACGTCAACATTATTTAAGTGCTTAGAAAATGTGTAATGCGACATTTGTTACATGTAAACAAAATGCTGTGATGATCTCTATTTTAAGGAAGCACATTGTAAAGAGGACCTTTTCAAGATTTAAAATGCACGTACATAAGCGGCAGTGAGAGATGTGTGACGGAAAATAGAATGCACACTGTAATGTTAACGTGTTCTTGTACTTTGGCTCTCCGAATGTAGTAACAGTTGACACAAACGAAGACGGCCCTGTTTGAATATCAAGAAACACTCATTTGGGTTTCATTACCGGTGACGATGGGTGTGGTGGATTTGCAGCTGCTGTCCCTGTGAATATATCCACCGAGTTCACACACTGCGGTGAAATGGCAGAGGCCATCCAGGCCATCGCTGGAGAAGATTGTTTCTCCGGGGAAGTAATTTGCTCCATTGAACTGGCAGCAGACTGGGGGTACACAACAACCAACATTGCTTAGATGTAATATTAGACTTCACAAGCAGAAACGAACAAACACGTCGTGTAAGACCGGAAAGAAGATCCCAGGCTTTGATGTTCTGACAAACCTATGGGGGCATCTCTCAACCACATCCACTGCACAAACTATGACAGATGCGATGGGTCACAAATTTAAAATTAAAACCTCTCCAGCAGCGTGCTACTGGGGTCACTCGTAGATAGATGTTTATTATTACAGCAGAAAGTACCCAGTGAGCTTGCAAGCTGTTTACAGGATTCCTGAGACACAACACACACATAATGACTGAGTAACTGAGTGAGCGACTGTGGGCACCCTGAGCAGACCATGGAGCACACACCTGGCCCAGCCACACAGATGTACAATTATACAGGTAGGAGTTTTTCAAAACCTACATAGATGTGTTTTGTGTGTTGTCAATTCGCATGATTGTTGTGTCGCAGGAATCCCGTAAGTTAACAATGTGCGCGAATGTTTTAAACTTACCATCTGGTACACAATCCATCTCTCCCATCACACAGGTGCTGAAAAACATGACAATAGGGTGGTTACATGTTGGCCTGCATGAATTGTGTAAACAGTTTACGTCCATGATGTTAACGTAGACCAGCGAAGTACTGTAATATCTATGACTCAGTGGTCACCAAACTTTCTCGGTTCACGGCGGCCTTAGTGTATCAGTATTTTTTTCCACGGCACCCAAAGTCAGGAAACATATGGCATATATCGAACATTTGGAATATCCCGCGGCACCCCTGTGAGTTAGCTGCGGCGCCCCGGAGCGCCACAGCACACATTTTGAGAACAATATCACACGATTTTAAAAAGGCTGCATGAACAATGGTATTTGCGACTCACGTACGGGATGGGATTAAATTACTTATGTTACATTTGATTAGTTTTTACACCTGCGCTGTGTATGCAACTGAACCTTACCAGTTCTCACAAGTATCCCGTTTAACCACGGTGTTATTGGCGAGAACAATCTGGTTGTCCATCTCACAGCTGCATTCGTCCATGGAAACACACGTCATCATGTGTTCATCCAAGTAAGGAGTCTTTGCTGGACATTTGGGATAGCAACCTGCGAAGATATGCAACAGATGAGCAAAATGTCTTAAGAGCAGAATTAGTCGGTATTAAAAAGTATGCAGTGACTCGCGTTTTCCTCTCTATATCAACTTAGTGACAGCTGTTATTGGTGCACTAGGCAATGCGTTCAAGTGCGGAAAGATAAGCTCTTAAGTGTCGAATACGTAGGCTACAGAAATAGCGGCAGCAAAGTCTTAAAATGTTGTGAAATAGGGTATTATTTTTTCTGAACTTGAAAGTGTGCCAATGGCCAACAAAAATATCAATGAACAAGAACAACTTTCACACTTTACCTTCAAGTTTTGGGAAATTGCCCAAGTCGATGCCCTCTGGGTTGCCACATGTTTTTGTGTTTACGATGCCACATGGTCTGTAGTGCCAGGTGCATGAATCGGGGCTATTGTAGTAGTCGCAGAAGACAGCTGCAGGCGAACAAAACAAACATTTTCGTGTTATTACATTCGAGACACGAGTTCATTAATACATTATTAATCACTTGTAAACAGTTGCTTGCATTAGTCCGCAGGCCAATTAACCTATGCAGCATGCGTACAGGATTAAGCGCTTTCTCACAATGAATGAATGAATGAGCAAAGCATGTGCGTGTGGTGTCGCTCGAGCGGGCACTTACGGCAGATGTCCGGGGTTCTCCACGCCACGCACTGACCCGCCGAGGTGCACGCCTCTGCGTAGCTAGCCACTGCCGTGCAGAAGCACTCACAGTCACCGCCGTTGTTGCACGCGCAAGAGTCGCGAACGCACGCCTCGTAGAACGGGATGTGGTCCACCTTCAAACACAATACACAGGTGAGTGTTGGCGCCACGGCGCAATGAGCTGTTGTTGTTTGAATGGCGGTTAGCCAGCTTGATCCTGGTTGGCCAGTTGCACTCTTTTGGTTGAGGGTATTGGAGCTGAATTTGATGGGAAGATGGCATTCCTGATGCCAACCTCCTTTAGTGGGATGGTCTTTGGCTGAACTCAGTATGGAAATAAGGCCTCCTCCGGATCTTTAAATGGCAATGTATTTATGATATTATTGAATGGATTTATTTTTACTGACACGTGTTTATAAACATGTTCATAAAAAGTAAGTGGAGTCGGCCAAGCACACGTTAGGAGATGGGATGATGGTCATTGAACAGGGATAATGACGAAAACGCACACGATGTAAAGACCACAATGAGATGGAGGGGTCAGATCCCTCGAACTACACCAGACGGATTGCAGCATCACAGGGCCACAAGGGGTGGCAATGGCATGGAGGCACCTTAATTGAGCAGTATATAGACAATGAATAATCACGATCACGACAATAACTACACTCAAACAATACCTGGCTGTGGCAGTCATCAAACACGTTGCCTTTGATGATGCTGCACTTGCGCTCCGCCCACGCTTTACGGTAAGGGTTCATCTCGCAAGGCGACGCTTCGTCGGTCACGTCTGAGCACGTGTCGCTGGCCTTCCAGCTGTTGCCGAAGTGCATAGGACTGGCCGTCACGGAGCGGTCTCGCATGGTGAAGTCATCTGACATGTCGAAGTTGTACTTGCCGCACAGACCACACAGCTGATCCTGCAAAGTCAGAGCCAAATGACAGATGAAAACAAGTGTCTCCCGTTTATGTTCTTCTTTTTTAACATCTTCAATAGCCATCCATCCATCCACTTTCAGAAACCGCTTAATCCTGTACAGGGTCGCGGTGAGCCGGAGCCTATCCCGGCAGACACAGGGCGCAAGGCAGGGGAACACCAAGGATGGGACGCCAGTCCATCGCAGGGCGCCTGGGGAAATTTAGTCAGTACGGCAATTAACCTGGCAGCATGTCTTTGGACGGTGGGAGGAAACCGGAGTGCCCGGCGAAAACCCACGCGGACACGGGGAGAACATGCAAACTCCACACAGAAAGGCACCCCGAGCCGAGATTCGAACCCGGGACCTTCTTGCTGTGAGGCGGAAGCGCTACCCACTACGCCACCGTGCCGCCCCTATCTTCAATAGCCTTACATGTAATTATATTTAATGCAGGCAGTGTTAAAACCTCATACTTCAGCCTCATATTTGATGACTGACTTGGAAATACGTTTCGGTGAAATATGTGTGATTGTGTATTCGTCTGTCAAACACAACAAAAAAGCTGAAACAGATGTTTATAATTAGAGGGAACTCCTACTGACAATTATTGTTTAATTTGGGAAGGGAAAACACGTAACTATCCTTTCGGTAATTTAAAAACAGACTGCTTCAAGGACCTGATTGTTTTAGTTGTAATACAACTCGCAGCAATTAACATCAAACAATCTGTTTTCGTACTTATTTTGAAGCCTTGCAGTAAATTTATAACAAAATGGATGTATCGAATGTCTGGTTAATACATTGGAATTGTGTATGCTGCTGTGTACTGTTAAAATTAGGGTAAGATCACCTTTTTGGTTGGAGGTGCAATGACGAACAGACTCGTCCGTTTGTCCCATATGAGCTTGATGCCATTCGATGCTTTGACAATGAGATAGAGTCCCACGGTGTGAATACTGAATAGTTCATCAGTATCATTGCTTGCAGACCCGGACACGTCGTGGATTTTATATTGACCATCTTCCAGCGTTATCTCCTTGCCCTGAAAAAATAAAATGATGCAAATTGTGAATACACGTACACAAGTAAAAGTAAACAAACATTAAGCAAGGTATACTGTTTTCAAGCGTTACATACATATACACACGACAGTCAACTTGTTTTACACTGTGAAGTCCATTTTCATTCATGCATTATCTTTACCCACTTAATCCTGTAGAGGGTCGCAGTGCGCCAGAGCCTGTTCCGGCAGACACAGGGCGCAAGGCAAGGCTACACCTAGGATGGAACGCCAGTCCATCATAGGGCACCAGGACAAATTTAATCAATAGGCCAATTAACCTAGCCAACATGTCTTTGGACAGTGGGAGAAAACCGAAATACCTGGAGAAAACCCACGCAGACATGCGGAGAACATGCAAACTCCACACACTGAATAGACCTGAGCTAGGAATCAAAACCAGAACCTTTTTGCTGTGAGATGGCAGTGCTGCTCACTGCGCCACTGTGCCGCCTACGGGAGCCGATTACATAAATTATATGTAGACAGAACTTACCAGCAGTGAGAATCGAACGGATTTGGAGCAAGTGGACATGGAGCCACATGGGATATTCTCCGTGACGATCTGGAACGTGCCGACTTTTGGATCAGAGCTACAGTAGTCCTGAAAACAAATACATTGTAATGAGCATCGGGCGCACCGGATTTATTTCTTCAAATCAGACATGGGAGTAAATGCACCAACATCGCAGCACAAAGTGTAGCCACAATGCACACAATATGGCATTCATAATTTATATTTCATCACGTATATTTTGAAGAACAGCAATGGCAAATTACTACGACACCTTGACCAAACGTCGTTACTACTGTATTCATTGATTAAGAAACGTTAGTCAAAATAGTCCCAGTACCTGGACGACTACGTATTCACAGTTGCCGTCGAACTGGAAGCGCTGTCCATCAAAGGTTGTGTAGTGGCCATCTCCGTACATTTTGCAAGTAGAATCGCACTGAAGATTCGTGCAGTCCCATGAGCCGCTAGAGCACGTGCTGTGAGACAAGCAGAAACGAGCGCTGTTTATCATACAAATAACATACACATTGGCACCGTGTACACATTCTAATCTGTACAAGTCTATACTGACATGTGAATGAAGAATATAATGTTAATAATACATATATTCTGCACTGATATGCTGCACTAACATTGTTCATTCCTTTCCAGAAAATCATGGATAGCCCACCCTAAGCTCACAAAGCCTGGCTCAGGATCAATTATTAACGTTTAACCCTAAATGTAAGCACCACCTATGTGTTCCCCAAGTGGCAATTAATCCTTGAAGATCAATCCATCCATCTATTGTCAGGCAATCCTTGAAGATGTCACGCCAAATAGGTGTGTTGTGATTTAGATCAATTATGTTCATTAGTAATTGGATTAGTAAAAAAACATAGTATTAAGGTATCTAAAATGATCACTGGGGTGGAGCGATGGTATAGTGGTTAGTACGCTGCACTGCGAACCCTGTGCCCCAAGTTTGATTTCTAGCCATGGTTAACATAAGTGGCAAGTGATATCAAAACAAATCTTACCCTCTTCCACACCTCACCAATGACACACTAAGCAGGGTGAAGTATGATACGTAAATAAAAAAACGATGACCCACATGGATGATAGATATGTTTACATGCTGTACATACACAATTTTGCTGAAGATGAGAATGCATAGCGTGTGCAGATTTCCGTTGATTTGAAATAGTTTTCATTAATTTGCTCGTGAAACGAATGCGTTGAACTAATGTTGGTGTGTGCAATGCACCATTTGTTGCAGTCCACTTTGATGGTGTCTCCTGGAGAGTAGCTCAGCCCGTTGTGCTGACAAGGGCATTCCTCCGTTTTGACACAGTCCCCATCCCCATTGTTGATCAGGCCCGTTGGGCAAATGCAACCCGACTGGCACTGCCTGCCAAGCTGCAGGTAAACCAACACAAAGCATTCATTCATCGATTCACATTGTGATACAGCGATATGGAACCAACGCAACAATACCCCTCGGTAAACTCGATCTAAAATATAGACACGTTTTACTCAACGTGGTGACATTACAGAAACCGTATTGCATTTGGCCAAAAAAATATTGGAATAGCCCGTGGTTATATCATTGATTGCTGAATAATTTTCCCAACGTTTTGGGCACATTTAATTGAAAAATCTATTTGGCTCTCAAGTTCATATATAATAAAAATCCCTTTTTACATTTTTATTTTATTAGTATACATTTTCCTATTGCTGCTGGCATACTGACAGGCCAACACAGGTTTTCAATGACAGGTGATTGCTAATGCTTCCAAGCATAGCTTATGACAAATCGGACTCTAATCCACACCCACTCAGGGTTCACACCACTCAGGGTTCACACCCAGTACTTACACACAGAGGTGTCTGTATCGCACAGCTTTTCTCGCAGGCCTTTCCGTACGTGCTGGTGATACAGTCGGCATACACCATTGGAGCGACGCATTCTGAAAAAAGAACACAAACAGCACTATTGAAGGACAGAGAAGGAACACGCGACACGGCTGTCTCGAAAAAACAGAGCAATTCTCACAAACAGCACTCACTACATTTTTCATCAGCACCACCTTGAATATTAAACCTATAGTCGACTAATGTGTTAGGTGTCACAAATAAATAAATAAGGACACATTGTTTTTAATTAAAATCTACAGCACCCAAAACCATAGGGCTTATTGGCAGGAACACCTTATATCAGATTTATCACACCTAAACAAACACTTCATATAAAACTCCTGTGTTAAAGATATGAATCCTGTATAAAAAAAATACGTGTGTAAGTAAAAGATAAGCTAGTAAACATGATGTTAACAGCCATCATGTTTGATACCACATTTAACATTTCATGGGCCATGCGTCTTAATATTGTAAACATGGGTTAAATGCTAGTCTTTGGCAATCAGTGTGTATAAATAGTCATTTCATATTAGTGATCATCCTCCATACGGCAGTATCAAATTGGTAGTTTAATTCAAATAGGTAGTCTTTCTCGAGTACACTATAGAGGGTGAACAAGGTTTGTCCTGGTTTATCTTTGCCCGATGTTGTAGCCTCCAACTCTAATAGCGCCCACCAGCCAGTTGCAAGTGTGGGTTTGTTATAGAAAGGCGCTGACAGACACGGTGCCATTTGAAAGAGGCAGGGCACTGAGAGAGGACAAGCCAGTGTGACTGAATCGTTTTCTCAAGCCAGAACGTTGCAAAGGCATGATGTGCTCGTGAGAAAGCCAGCAAAAATGATGGATTCATTATTTACCTTCTTTTGCCATCTTGGAGGTGCAGCTGACTTCTCCATTTATGCAGTAACTATGAATAAAGCAAAAACGCATCAACGATCGTTCCAATCGATAGTGTTTGGAATCAATGAACAATTCACATTTATATTGTATTGCATCAGATACACAGATATCCCAGAAAACAGTATACATGTATTATCCTAAGCACGTGAACATGAATAACCACAGCCCGAGGAGGTGTACAGGTATATGAATATCTTAAAATTAAAGCTAATGTCAACTCCACCCCAACATTTTATTACCGATAATCGTAAATTGATCCTCATGTAATTAGGCAGCTGAAAGTACGTAAGCAAAGATGCATCATATATCTTAAGACTTATTTTGTCTCAGTCATTACTGCTCCATACTGCAGGCGGTAGCAATTTCTTTGAATTTGGCCTGTAAAGCAATGAATCATTTCTTCTCCACAGGTTACCATAGTATTGTTGTGTTTAGATGACTTTACATTGTAGAATGTCCATGAATGTCATTGATAAAACCCAATGTATGTGACTACCTTGCTGTTTAACACGCTCTGGGTAGCGGTGGTGGTGTCATGGTTAGTGCGCTGGGCTATGAACCCAGCGACCCGAGTTCAAATCCCGCTCACGGCCAACACCAGTGGCGATTTTCTGAACCGGTCCTGGGCGTCCCATAGGTCGCCTCAGAATAAATATGTATACCTGGTGTGGTGTGTAAACATCGCCACTAGGGAGATAAAGGTGGCCGGGCGTGGTGCTGGCCACCCACCCCGTCTGTGCCGTGCTGCCTAGATTAAATGGCCTGACTTAATTGCCTCCAGTAGCCTGCGATGGACTGGCATCCAATCCCGGCTCTAACCTTGCCTTGTACCATGTGTCTGCCGGGATAGGCTCCAGTCCAGACCCCCCCCCACCCCGCAAGCCTGTACAGCATTAAGTGGGTACTAATAAACAATCTTGACAGTGTTCTCTAATATAGCAACAGCCCTGGGCTCCCAATCAACAAACTTGATTCGGGCCATGATCATCGTGCATTTACCATGGCACGGCTCCGATGGTTATTTGGTCGCCCGGCTTGAGGACGTCGCCATTCACATAGCAGGGGCAGCTCGCGGCAGGAAGGCACGTCCCGTCGTCGCTAGCAAACAAGCCGTCGGCGCACTGGCAGCCCTCGGCCACCAAGCCGCTCTCCTGGCACGCCATGTCCACGCTGCTCAGTGAGCGGCAGGTCTGATTGCACGCGTTGGCGTTGTAGCTGTACACCTGATTCTGTGCACACTTCACCAGCGGAGAGCCTGTTCAAAATACAAGGTGGCCAGTGCAAAGAGACACAGGCGCTGGGTTTAGCTTTGTGGCATGATGTTGAGGCATGTGTGTACTTATTGAAGAGAAATAATCTGCGTTCTTCTTATCATCATCATCATCATTATATCACCGTTGCTGGGCATAGCTCCAAAGACCGAAAACAAAAAATTGTCAGCAACAAACAGCACTATCCAAGGTGTAATAGATGTACTGGTATAGATAGGTGTAATAACTAATGAATAGACAAGTATTCGTCTTATTTTGGTGTGGGTTCTTGTACCAGTTTCTGTCCTCCAGTTTTCAAAAACGACGCCTTTGGATGCGCAGGCGAGAGCGTAGGAGAGGAAGGTAGCTGTGATGCAGTCCTGTCCTGAAGGGCAGCTGCAGGCGTCCTGTTTGCACCTCTAATCAACAGCAAGCACATTCAAAGCAAAGTTAATTAATAGATGCATAAATTAAGATGTCATCTACCTGAATACTCACTTCATGGTCGTAACGCACATTGCAGAAGAATGCAAGGTGGTGATTTTAAGTGTGCTAATGTACCTACCCTCTTTGCAGTTGTTAATCATTACGTGACAGTGTTGGAAACGCCTCTGAAGTATTTGTTTTCAACTAAACGTTAGTGAAGTTACTATACTCCCTGTTTCCAAAAGTCATCTCATATGCAAATAATGTGCATTCATATTTCAAACACATACCTTAATAATTGGTTTATAAAATTCCAGTGAAAACACATTTTTATAAAATGCTCTGAAATTATGGGAGCAGTGGTGGAGTGGTTAAAGCACTGTACACAATATAACCCATAACCTGAGTTTGATTCCAGGCCAAAGCTATCACTGGTGATGAATCATATCTGAACCAGCCGTGCGCATCTAACCGACCCCTGCAAAGGTTTATGCTCAAATAATGAAACTACTGAGGGAAAATATATTGAAACTGTCCGTTAAAATAGGGACAGAGTAATATTGTAATCCTTATAAAACATGTTTAAAACATCTTAGTATGATAAAAGATACTGTAACTATAACTTTGCGTGTACATTTAAAATATGTATGAATTTGTACTGGTGTAGGTTTTATCTATGGGTACCTTTTTGCCAGTCGACAGATGATGTGAAAAGTGGAAAGGCTTTACCATTTATGGCAATAATACAATGTTAAGATCTGTTATCTACGTTTTCCTGAGCTGTTCCCTTTTGGCAATACACGGATGAGATTAGGCTATACAGATAGCTTTCTCTGGTGTGGGCCAATCCGTTTCAAGGAAAATGCGTACAATATCAAAGCATTTTATTTGCATGTTTTGCCACAAGCATGTGTGGGGTTTTTTGCAAACTTGACAATTTGTGAAATGTGTCTATTTGGTGTTTTAAGGTCTTAACACTTGTATTATTTCCAGAAAGGGTAAAACCTTTCATCTTTTTACACAATTTGATGTAGGTTTTGTATGAATTATTTTCACGTATGTAAAACGTACATCTACTGAGGCAAAACAATCACCACCTCCATCCCCCAAAAGATCCTTGCATATACAGTATGTGCGTGCGCACATTGGGCTGACACTTACCGAGTAGTAGCTGTAAGGGTCGACCAGGTAATGGCAGTCTTTGAAGAAGCCCGTTGAATTTCGCAGGATGGTGCATCTCAATTCAGCCTGATTTGCTGTTTTAACATTTTGAAAGAGCAAAAGGGTTATGCCCTTGATCATTTATGAACATCAACAGAGGAACTTTAAACATTATTATTCACGTGGTTGATATTTAATTTCGCCTGTCACGTTGAGGATTAATTCAGTCGTAATTATTAATACAAAATTAACTGTTGGTTGGGGTGTAAAACACGCGGAACCATTACCCACTAAAGTGCTAATTGCAAACACTACAATTAAATACAGAATGGTAATATCGTTTGAGATTGTTCAACATAAGGATTACTGTCATGCTGCGCACAGTAATTGAATGTGTTTGTGGTGTCGTTAGCGGCACCATACGTACCAACTGCTGTGTTCAGCTGGCATGGGTCTCTGCTCACGGTGCCAGCATTGTCGCAGTTTGGGTTCACTTTCCACGAGTTTGCAAATCCAGCGGCTGTGCTTTCCACAAGCCCTTGGCTGGACATGAAGTCATCCGAGGCCATGCCATTGAAATTTCCACACAGCCCTGTTGGTGTAAACATTGCAAAAGGAAAAGGTTTTTTTGTTACTCATGTTGATAATTTACCATAACACAATACATATGTTTGTCACTTTAGATAAAATGGAGCTAATGAAAACCAGTGTCACATGAGATAAAAAAAATAGATCGAATGATTGAAAACTGTTTCTCTACTCCATCCCAACTCTAACTTTATCAGTTCACAATATGTGCACTCAACATACAGTTGCCAACTCATCAATTTGAAATGTGAGAAGATGTTAAGAATCCGATCCAGGACACGCTGGAGGGATTATATCCTTCGGCTGGCCTGGGAACGCCTAGGAATCCCCCAGGAAGAGCAGGAATCTGTTGCTGAGGAAAGGGCTGTCGGGTCCACCCTGCTTAGACTGCTGCCGCCGCGTCCCTCACCAGGACAACCGGTTTAGACAATGGATGGATGGATGTAAAAAAATACCGGTTTCCCTGGCCATCAGGATGTTGTCGAGCCCGATGTACACCTGCATGGTGGGAGACGTCTGCACCAGCATCGTCATCCCGTATGACGTGTCAACCTGAATGAACATCGATGATTTCCGAAATACCTTGATGGATTCTGTGGAGCACAACAAACACAGCACCATTGTTCATATTGTATTTTGACATAGCAAGGTTGGGTGGTTTAAACTACAAAACCAAAGGTGTGTCTTTTTTAAAGTCTGGACCTTATCAAGGCAAATACTGTAGTGTAAAATGAAAATAATAATGATACAATTTATATCGCGCACAAATTCCACTCCCTGTCATGGACGAGACATGGATACGGAAGTACGAGTCAGCTAGGCAGTCAGCCGGCACCTACCCGCCAGAAACTGGCGGGTAGGCCAATGAATTAAACAATTGTTTTTAGTTGTGGGAGGAAACCGGAGAACCCGGAGGAAACCCACGCAAAACAGGGGGAGAACAAACAAACTCCACACGGAAAAGTGCCCGAGGTTGGAATCGAACTGCATTGGGCAGGACTTTCTTTCCCTGTGGTGCGGATGCTACCACTGCATAGACACTCTGCCACCCAAAGACGAAAACTAAAATAAAACATTGTTAGGATTGTAGTATCGCTAGACCGCCAGGGATGGTGACAGCATAGAGGCTATCATCCAACAGTGGACAATGGCTGATGATGATGATGACGATGGTTTTAGGTTACCTGACATGTATGGTAGAGAAATAGCCATTTGTGATGAAATAATGTTTCCATTGCTTTTGAATTCAAGAGATCCCTGAATGAACAAAAGTAAAACAAAGTTGGCACTGTAAGGTTAATATGCGTATATACTATTTCTGGCAATTGCATGATATATTTATTGCAGTAGATCTTTTTCTTATAGGATAACTGTCAATTACATACCATTGATGTTTTCAGAAAGATACTCTCCAAGCAAGTCAGATCAAACAGAGAAGTGGAGCACGATTGAAGCAGAACCTGCACGGACCAATCATCCCCCTGGAAATTGGAGAGAATAATACAAACGTGTTAAAATTCAATCCTGCACCTGTCGTTACAATACAACAAGCAGTCTAGCATTACCTGTACATTCACAATACTGGTATATACTAGAATTGCTCTCTATAGCTCAGTGGTTCCCAAAGTGTGCACCGCGGCGCTCCGGGGCGAGGAAGCTAACTCACACGGGCGCCGCGGGATATTCCACATTTTCGATATATGCCAAATGTTTTCTGACTTTGGGCGCCGTGGAAAAAATCCTGATACACTAAAGGCGCCATGAACGAGAAAGTTTGGGAACGTTTGGCTGACTCCCCCTCCCCCTTTATCCTATGGTCTCCTCAAGCGTCTGAGGGCTCATCTCTTTATATGCTAGTTTAGTTTAATTTCAACAGAGGTGAGACATGCATGACAAATGAGAACCACGGTGGCATTTTTTGACTGGGTGTGGAATGTTGCTGATCTGGTGCCCTCTCTTGAACCGGTCTGGCCTCGGTGAGCACACGGGCCTCTTTACCCTCGAGGGTGGAGATACCCAAATGCCACGTGGACGTGTGTCAATCGTGAGAGCAATGCTGACGGCGCACAAGCCACGAGTGTTGGTTGTTGCTATGGGCATACTCACTATTGCCAGGTAGTAATTGCAGATTCCATGAAAGGTGTAAGCCCTTGAGTCGAACGTATTGAAGTAGGAGCCACTCTCCAGCGAGCAGGACTTCAGACAGATGCGGGGCGTGCAGCTCCACGATCCTCCCTCACACGTGCTATAACGCACAGAGCAGAGCATAGGTGGCCATGGTATTAGGAATGTTTTGTCCTCGTTAACGACGTTACTATAGAATGCCAGTGAAGTTTCAACATTTGAGCCCCCCCCGACATGCACTCGATGCCTACCAGGAATTGCAGTCTACGTCAATTGTTTCCGACACGTCGTATGAGATCCCGTTGTAAATGCATCGACACTCTTCTGGCGCAATGCACGTGTCTCCGTTGATAGTAGCCAGCACAGTTCCTGTTGAGTAGAAACAAGCGATACGCTGTTCAGAATGCAGCTGACACAATGCAGCTGGAGAGCCTCGTGCGCCTTTCTGTGTAGCGTTTGTGTGTTCTCCCCCTGCTCTGCTTGGGTTTCCTCCAGGTTCTCCGGTTTCCTCCCACAACTAATAAAAACATCAGTTTATTAATTGGCTGATAACATCATAATAGATAGAAAGTAGTGTCTGGTGGGTTGGCGCTGGCTGACCGCTTGCCTGACTCCCCCCCTCTCTTCGGTTTCCTTGTTCCTCCAAATCCGTGTCTCAACCATGGCCAGGTGTGGACATTGCACTGTGCGTTATACATTCTAAGCTTCTTATTCTCTCTTCTTATTGGACACATATATTATGAATCAGTTATCTATGAACCTCTCTTAAAGCTTGAGCATATCTCGATATATCAGAACTAACCCACGGCTATAAGTTACACTGGCTCTGGAGTTGCTGTGTTGTGTTTGATTTTCTAAATAAACGTAAGATAAAAGCTGTCATAGCTGATAAATATGTGTACATGTTACGACTGCCTGCTCACCACCACAATTTCCAAAGTATTCATCGACCACATAACACAACAAAGTTCTGTCATGACTCCAACAAAGGCAGCAGAGCAACAAGCCCGTCATGCCCAGTACTATCATATTTCAATACGTCAATACCGAAAACACATTGGACAAGTTCACGGCGGTATAGTTATGCTTCATTGCACGTGTTGAAACCGCTGATTGAAGTAAAACAAAAACAAACAAACACAGGTGTGGTTTGCTGGCCTCACCAGATGGGCAGACACATCCGGCGGCACAAGGTTCCTGACACTTGGATGGGTTCTGGTTGGCACAAGTTGGAGGGCAGGTGGATCCACACTCCTGATACTCGAGGTTACCTGGGCAAGCTTCGGGTGCTATAGGACACACACAGAACAACGTTGTCGGTTTGAGTGAGTTGAAAATGATAGCCATCCCCCATTTGATCAACCATATATTTTCTTTGATGATGATGATGATGATTAAAATCTTGATTATTTATGAATCTTCATATATTTTAATTATTGTCAGCAATTCGCATGTTTATTGTGTAGGAGTCCCGTAAATAGCTTGCAAGTTCACTGGGTATTTTTATGCTGTAATTATAAAGATCTATCTATCTAACAAATAAGGGAATGTAACATGCTTTATTAAAATACACTAATGGGGAAACATACAGGAACTGTCTCTAAATATAAATATATTATCTTCTCTAATAATATAAACAAGTTATGACATTAACTTATAGGACTTGATCTAAAAACATGGACTGAAGTGTTATATTATATTAGAGAAAATCCTTGTCCCTTAAAGTACTACCCATAGCCCACCACAATGGCACATCATGTAATACGTTTTGCACTGTTAAACACGTGGATTAAGCTTGACTTTGATCAAGTTAAGTGCAATTATATTACAGCGGTATAAGCTTGTGCGGTTATATGTGTCATTCTCCCAGTCCAGTGAGTAAGGTTTTAGGATTCAAAGGATTATAATGCTGGCTCGATGGCAAATGTATATACAATGCAAAGGCGGTTTCATGTTTGCCCGAACATGCATGATTTAACATCGAAGTAAAGGTGAATTATGAATGAAGTGTAACCTAAGCGATTGCACAAACACACACTGGCAATGCTGCTGAGCTGTGCCCATCACAACCGCAAGTAACCAACGATGGCATCATTAATACACTTCACGTTTGTCTTATCTGAGCAAGGTGCGCATTTTAGAATGGTACGTACGACACAGCTGGCTTGAGCGCCAGTTAGGCAGCGGCGTGAACTGAAGGCTGCACTGCCTGGAGTAAGCTGAGAATGAAGTGCATCCACAAGTGGTGGCACTTCCACACTGGCATTTCTCTATGGCACACATTGCAGTGTAGCCCTCCTGGTCCAGGCCACATGATCCTATTCCAGTCAGAGTTGCATTGCACGATTGACGGACGTTCTAGGTGGGATTTTTTTTGGAAGAGGAGGAGCAATTAATGATAAGAGACAGGGGTAAAGGGAGTTATTCTATGTATAATATGCGCATTTCATTTGGCTTGTCTGACATTTATTGCATCCATAATTAACTTCTGTGATTTTCATTGTTTATCAGATTAGCAATTAATAGAAACATATCAAGCAATTGCTTTCATCCATTTTCAGAAACCGCTTAATCCTATACAGGGTCGCGGTGAGCCGGAGCCTATCCCGGCAGACACAGGGCGCAAGGCAGGGGAACACCAAGGATGGGACGCCAGTCCATCGCAGGGCGCCTGGGGAAATTTAGTCAGTACGCCAATTAACCTGGCAGCATGTCTTTGGACGGTGGGAGGAAACCGGAGTGCCCAGCGAAAACCCACGCGGACACGGGGAGAACATGCAAACTCCACACAGAAAGACACCCCGAGCCGAGATTCGAACCCGGGACCTTCTTGCTGTGAGGCGGAAGCGCTACCCACTACGCCACCGTGCCACCCCCAATTGCTTTGATGTGAAATTAAATCATAGCTGAGTACAGTAGATATACTACACTATAAGTACAGTACATCAAATTTGAACAAAACATCACAAAGAACTATAATTGTTAATATATTAGATACAAGCAAGACATTTTAGGCCCTTATTTGTTGATTTCTAGACTGGCCAATGGTTTGTGATATCAAATATATATTTGGTGGAAAGCCACCAAAATTATATATATAAAAAAAGAGCCCGCTCCGTTTAAACATTTTAAATGTTTGTTGTTGTTACGGTTGTGTGGAGCAGGTGCAGAGGTCCTGCAATCGTCAGGTACGAGTGTTTACCTCGTCTTGGCAGGGCGGCGTAACCACTGCCGTGCATTCCACAGAACTCGCGAGTTGGATTAAATACTGGTGGATGTCTGGGGGTGCTGTATCAAGAAACACAACGCGGCAACACATTAACATCGTCAATGTCTAGTAGCTGGTGCTAATTGTGAAATTCTGTCTTGCAGAATTCCTTTTTCACGAAACAGGGTGCCAAAGCACATGGGTTTTTTTTTTGCAAAGTTACGTAATTATAATGAACCTATAAAGAATCACAATGCATTACTTTTGTATTGTGCCGGAAATGCGTTATATTTCTCCAACAATAATCTTTACACCTGTGATTTACAATACGTAATTACACCTTGCCCATACGGTATTTGGTACTCATCCATGTGTCAACACTTTCACCTTTGTAAAAAATGTGCTTGCGTCAACTTTGCTTTTCCACAAAACAGGGTGGTAAAGCACACATTTTTTGCAACATTATGTAAATTCTCCAACAATAATCTTTACAAAACTAGCAGTTACCAACACAAAGAAAGATACTATGTGGATTTTTCAAATTAAGATGCAACTGGGGACACTTCACAGGAAATAGAACATCAGAGGCTGAGGAGAAAATTAGCATCTTTAGTCTGGGCTTGAACAGGGGCAGGAAGTGAGCAGAATATATGGCAAGTGGCAGGAAATGTCAGACAACAGGGTCAGCAGCAGAATAGGAGTGACCACCGGTTAAGCAGAGGTAGACCGAATGTGTTTCACAGAAGGCGTTCCTTGCTGGAGTCGAGAGCACATGTGAAGGGAGTAGAGGGAGATTACATAGTTGACTCATAATTTCAATGGGAGGCCAATTTAAATTACATCCTTGTGCAGCGCTTTGTGACCCTAGGGTGAAAGGCGCTCTATATATGCTATCATTATTATTATAATTACATCGGGATTGGGTTGGGAACCAGTGTTTGGATCTGAGCATCGGAGTGTAGTCTCATTGGTGGATGCAAACTGTCTTACTGTATGAAGTTGTCGTGCTCGAAGAGCCATCGAAGTTGCCACACAACCCGCACAGCTGTTGGCTGAATTCTTCCCCAGCTATCACCTGCAAGAAGATACCACATACAGCACTGAATGTCGTTGATCATGTAATCACGCAGGCACCAAATCATTCATATTACAGTTATTTCCCAAAACCATAATATAACATGCAAGAAGATGTTGTGACAAAGGTGGGTTTACCGTGAAGGCGTCATTATTTAAGTAAGCGGATATCTCGAGCTGTCTGAAAGCCAGTTTCACTCCACTTCCAACGGTTTGTATTAGAATGTTGTTGTTGCTGAAGGGTAGCGTCAATCTGGGAACATATTTCATTCGTGGTCAGAAAACATGGCCAAGTGATGACAATAAAAAAAAGCACAAAGGTACCATTTCAACTTGTTGATAACAGAGTTTTGCTGCGACCTTGTGGTCTCTTGTGGTCTCTGGTCATCATTTCAATTACTATAGAGTTGATTTTACAAAAGATTAAAAGGTGGGCTGTAAACTCTTCATAGACGATATTTGCACAAATGTAAACACCTATGTTTAAATGCATTTTTGCGTGTGGAAATTTGTTCAGGAGCTAAATGTCAATGTTGAGATCTGCTGACGAAAGGAGGGCTTCAGGGGAGTTTGTATAGTTTCGCTGTTCCTCCTCCGGTTAATGATTACAGACAACAGTGCTTTACGATGTGTAATATGCATTTAAATACACAGCCGTAGGTATTAAAACTAAAGGTATAATGTTTAAGTATTTAAAATCTCTTTCTCCATGTACTTACATGTGATTATTGAACAGGACATTCCCATCAGAAAATTGTACAACGTCTGTGTCAATTTTGAATAGAATTTCGAGCTGATCATTGGCGGTGTGGATTATCTTGATGTTGAACTCTTCGTATGAACTTCGGCAGTCCTGAAAGAACATGTAGCCGCAGTTGGAGCTGAACTTAAAAAATGCTCCATCAAAGCTCTTGACGAATCCTCCTCCCCAAGTAGTGCAGAGTTCTTGCTGCGATCCTGAGAAAAGAGGAAAAACACAAGCGGTTGCATGATTTGCACGGACACGCGTGCATATAGTTCAGCAGCGGCTACTCTCGGACCGAACAGTGCGGTGTCTTCATGCTTTCATGTTCGTTTTTTTTTATTATGTTGTCATCAAGTAACAAGTATTAGCCGTCGGTTTCTGCGAGTCATTTGCAGAACGACAGTAAACAACGCCGGGGTCTGAGAGAAACGGTATTTCGATTCTCTGTATGTCCTGTACATATGGTAGAGTTGACAAATAAAGTTGAATTGAATTGAGCTCGCCAATGTACATGGGGAGCAGTGGCTCAGTGGTTAGCGCGGCTTGGGCTACTAACCTGCCGCCCCGATTTAAAATCAGTAACACAGTATTGCACGGGGCAGAAATTACTAGTAATTCCAATAAATGAATAAGCGACAAAGAAGGACAACAGTGTAACGGTGCATTGAGAATTAATTTAAGAAGCATATTGCATAATACAAGGACAGAGCATATGCCGCCCTTCTAACTACCTATTAATTGTTGCAATTGCAGCTAAGCAAAATGTTGTATCCTATTAAATATCCAATGTGGCTCATCGAAGGTAGTGACTGTAGCCTCGAGCTCACGGCAATATCGTTTTTCTGTTGTACTGCGTGTTGCACAGCATGATATCTGACATTGCTATATAACCAGAAAAAGCATCATTACACGGTAGAACCTGACAATGCTTTGGAGATCTATACATTTCACTTACTCAGTAGGCTTTGTTTCTTATTTGTATCACGTTGCATATTCCAGATAGCCACATATTTTTCAGCTCAATTTTGAAAAAGTTTAAATCACATGTTTGCTAGCCTGTGGAAACAGCCTAAAATAAGAACTCGAAACCACAAAGCAATATGATGTACTGATATGGGTTTTCACGTCTCGATGCATGATAGTTGCTTTTCAAAACTGTTCTTTCGGGATAGCCGTGTCACTGAGCGCTCCCCCTCTCTTCTTCGCAACAGAGAGGGAGTGCTTGACACGGCTATCCCGAAAGGACAGCTTTGAAAAGCAACTATCAAATGTCTCTTGTCCATGTAAAAGTGCAATTGTATGTAACAAGTGATTGACTTACGTGCAACATACAGCATCCATAGCGTCAGCTGCAAAACCAATTTGAGTCCCATCCTGAGATGGGAATTGGCTCCGACTGATTGACTTGCTACCACTGCCAGAGTCTTTATAAACCAAGACCTGTCCAACCCTACCATTAAGGTGTGGTTCGTTGCCCTTTTGCAGACAGAAAATGTAGTCGCCTAAGGGCATGACTGACTCGGTTCTGTATTTGTACTGTATTGACGATCCCATCACACCACTAAACGCCACGTCGTCATGAACCAGAAATTCATTCATTCATTCATTTTCAGAAACCGCTTAATCCTGTACAGGGTCGCGGTGAGTCGGAGCCTATCCCGGCAGACACAGGGCGCAAGGCAGGGAAACACCAAGGATGGGACGCCAGTCAAGTATTTTGTTTTGAATATATTCCTGCATTTTCATTTCCAGATTTTTCATAATGTGTTTGTGCTTATAAAAATGAGCATCACTGACCTCACTATGAATGTGTAGAATACCATGTGTCATCAGTGAGTTTTTCACCCACAAGTAATTTAGCGTTTTGAAGCGGAAATGGATCCTTGAGTTGATGAACAAGTGCATGCTGACAAAAAACATCCCAAAGATCTGGAGGAAAACCAAGATTATTGCTCTTCTCAAAC
>JAZEWU010000011.1:7782199-7792502 GCA_036362915.1 Geotria australis | reverse complement strand
TCCACACAGAAAGGCACCCCGAGCCGAGATTCGAACCCGGGACCTTCTTGCTGTGAGGCGGAAGCGCTACCCACTACGCCACCGTGCCGCCCCTTCATAATATATATAATATATATAACATATTATGATGATATCAGTCAACTAATTAATGGGCGTTTTTTGTTGTGGGAAGAAACCGGAGAACCCGGAGGAAACCCACGCAGAACAGGGGGAGAACACAGAAACTCCACACAGAAAGGCGCCCAAGGTGGGAATCGAACCGCCTCGAGCAAGACCATTCTTTCTGTGAAGCGCGGGTTACCATTGCGCCACCCTGCCGTCCTTATGACGGGGTCACCGATACATAACCCCGTCGTAAGTCGAGGGGAGACTGTATATCGTAAACAAATGATCACCAATGACTGCACACATATTCCAGCGCTGCAGATGACACATTGTTTTGACTACCAAGGCATCAACATTTCTGTCTTGCAGGTTTGACTAAAGGAAGTGGCTTGCGGGGATCTCAAAGTAGCTTAGTAAAATCTCCTTCCATGGGCAGTTTTCTAATATGAATTAATGCGCTGCTCTGCAAAAGTGCATTATGCCCACAGCACATTTGGAATACGTCAAGGAGACGGAAATAACTACTGTCGACTAGAACACTTTGCTCGGTTGCTTCACATCACTTCCTTAATAAAACATTACGTGAGTCCTTGGTTTGATTTATAAGGTGCACATATGACATTGAATAAATGTATGCTCACTCACGTCAAGCTGTTTCATACACAACGCGTTTGGAGTATCACACACTGTATTGCGTCCTTAAGTTTCATTATCATCGATCATGAAACTAAATGTAGTCGATCAAGGATTAACTAAATTGCCCCCGGTGTCGCGAAATGTTGTAACTTCCTTACCCCACCACGCCGAACAAATGTTAAAAAGAGCCACATAGCTCAACAGTTCCTTCCAACTCACGTGAAAAACTGGCTGACTGACTTAAGAAATTCAACGGCTCTAAACATGGTAGATGGCGCTCTAGGACAAGTTGAATCCAGCATGACAATACATGTTGCTCCGCTGGTAAGGTCAGGCAGCGACCTAAAACATTCCACAAGACGAGTTTGGGTGGATGATCTGGGATGGTTATCTTGCCGTGCATGCGGAAACCCAAAATACCAAGGTGTCTTGTCCTATAAAGGCATGTGGGACCGAATAACGATATGTACTTTGATTTCTTCTAACATATTATTATTATAACATGATATTACAAAAAGGTGTATTTACAGTAATATGGCATAAGATATTTGTTTTGGAAATATATTTTGTTCATTTAATGGCTGTTGGATAAAGTTCAGGAACCCCTGGCTGTTTTCCTCTCAATCTTAGGTACTGAGGCCTCAATAATCTTCACATCTTAAGGATTATGCTTGAATGGTTGTGCAATTTATTTACAAATTGAATAAAGACACTTTTGTAATACCCATGTAATTTAATAATTCAGAAACATCTGAGTCTTCATTGGGATGTTTTGTCAATTTCGTGTTCACTCGTATTTTTGCTCGGGGAAGATGAATGGGTTTCCATAGACAAGCTACACGTTCTGCTCCGGTTCATAAACCCATTGATGGTAAGACCAGCTCTGTGCCACCTCCCATAGAGTTTGTGCTTCACTACAGGTGTATGCCACCCCGCCTGGTTACCATCACCTAGGGAACTCAACAACAAAAAGACATCTATATGTTGGTTAGTTCGCACGTTTGTTGTGTCGCAGGAATCCCCCTTCCAGAGCTTGCAAGCTCACTGGGTAGTTTATGCTGTAATATTAAACATCCATCTGTCTATCTGATTTCAGCTTTATTAATTACTCTTCCGAAACATCAGAGAGCCAGCAATAATCTGGAAAGGGCATCGGGAGGAAATCGAGGTCAAAGCAATCAAGCTAGCAGAAAACGTCTTCAAGCAAAGTTGTCAGAAGAGCATGTTGCACGCTTGGAACGAGATCGACCGTAGGGCGGGTACTCTGCTAATGTTTTATAATGGATGTTTTGTAATGTTCCATGGTGGATAGACAATGGATGATGATACAGCTACTTATAATATAAGGGTGTGCATACATCGCTTTTATTCGTGCTCTATATTTCCTGTTATCCACGATTTTCCATGGCTTATCCTGTCCTGCACTGTGCAGTAGCTTCCTGTTATCACATGCTGATGATTTCATATATTATTGATCGTGGCTCTACTTTTAATCTACTTGAAGAAAACCCTCCTTTATAACACATGGCATTTTCTGGCAATCCCTATATTATTCAGTTGAATGCACTCAGTGACAGCTTCATAATTAATACTTTACTGCACAGAGATAAAGTACCATTTCGTCAACAAATTGTGCTGATAAAATTTGAGCTCGTCCGAAAGTGGTACAAGACCGAATATCCTGCATTACAAAGTCCTAACAGGGTGGCGCAGTGGCAACATCTGCGCCTCAAAGAAAGCCCTGCCCTGTGTGGCGTTTGCGTGTTCTCCCCCTGTTCTGTGTGGGTTTCCTCCAGGTTCTCCGGTTTCCTCCCACAACTAAAAAAACCCACTCATTAATACACTGCCCAGTTAATGTCGATATTTACACACCGCACCAGGTACTTACTTGAGGCTGAATCGACCTAGTGGAGGCCCAGGACTGGTTCAGAAAATCGTTACTGGTGTTGGCCATGAGCGTGCTAACCACTACACTCCCGTTCTCCCCAATATGGAAAGGACATATGCTGCCACATGTACTATGTGTTAATAATAATCATACAACAATTGCAATGACAATATCTGTTAAGACATGCTTTAAGCAAATCTAGGCAAACAAGACAAACAACCTGACTGGCCTCTCATTGCAGTGATGGTGGTTGGAATGCAAGTGTTGGTGGTGCTGGTACCAGTGTGATTCCGAGTGGTTATAGTACCAAGATGCGATCCTTACAACACTGGTTCAATGCTCGGTTATTGATAACACCAGCAGCAAGTGATTTGCAAATCGGATATTCGGTTGGTGACGCTGCTCTCTTGTGTGCTGTTCTAGCCAATACTGCTGCTTATGAACAACACTTGTTTTATCAGTCTGGCTATATGTGCAATCTCTGCAGTGTGCTACAGTCACCCTCAGCCATGTGGAGTCTGGTTTCTCGAGAAGAAACCAGACTCCAGTTCTGGACGGAAAAGCTTGAGAGTGACCCTCCTCCAACTGGCATGGGAATCCCCTCTGCTGAAGACCTCCCTCATGGCTCACAAGCACCATGGATTCAGTGGAAGACACTCAACCGCCTGAGAACTAGAACGGGACGACCAAAAGATGCTTTGGTCAGATGGAGCTACAAGACCGGCCCAACTACCTGTGAATGTGGAGAAGCAGACCATACTATGGAACACTGCCTTGTCTGCGCTCTACTACCCAACCTCTGCAGCTGAAAAGACCTTGCAGAGTTCAATAATAATGCAAAGAACTGTATAAAGAAATGGGAAACTGTAATGTATCCATCGCGCTTCGAAGAATCGCAAAGAAGAAGAAGGCCCTGCAGGTGTACAACAGAAACCAAACCATGCAAAACCTATTTTAGCTCACACCTTTGCAGGTAGCTATTGTAAACATTTCCACTCGTGGTAAATATAATATAAAGGTGACAGTTCGCAAATGATGGTTGCTCTCCAAGTTCGCAAATATTTGTTGGGCAGAACATTGTTTTCACATTGAACCTATGGAATGGCGCAAGATCAACTCGACCATACTTTTGCCACACCCTGTGCCATTTCACAACTTTAGAAAGGCAGGTCACTTGTAAACTGCTGCTTTACACGTCAACAAATACCAACTGACATGTTTACCGTTGCGAGTCGTTAAAATTTGGATTTGCACCAACGTGCACATTTTTCAGCGTGACTCTTCCAACTTAGATCATGCTCATGTTCATGTATGTACAACTGCAAGGATTATCACGCTCCTTTATCCAACCCCCATGTCACCCCACCGAAATAAACGGCATGCCATGGTCCACTTAAATTCCTAAATATGACTATAGTTGTCAAATACGTGGTAACATCTGCGCCTCACAGAAAGTCCTGCCCACGGCGGTAAAATCCCTGCCTCGGGCGTCTTTTTGTTTGGCCTTGGTGTGTTCTTCTCCTGTTCTGCGTGGGGTTCTTCTTGGTTCTCTGGTTTTTTCCACACCTAAAAAACACGAATCAATGTATTGTTTGGAAAATGTTGGCGCCGGCTAACTGCGTTCCTGCCTTACCCCTCTGCGGTTTCCTCGCGCCTCTGAGTCGATATAGCGTTCTTATGACTGGATCTGCTTGAAACCCACACACACAGACAACCTGTACCTCCTCGCTGGCATTGCCCCTGCTGATATCAGACGGGAAGTGGCCAGTCGAGTCGAGATGACAAAGGCTACTAGCGATGAATGCCACCTCCTTCATGGACGTCAACCCCCGGCCCAACGACTGAAGTCAAGAAGAAGCTTCCTCAGCCATGTGCAGCCCCTAACAACATCTCGAGGGGAAACCAGACTCCAGCTCTGGACGGAAAAGCTTGAGAGTGACCCTCCTGCAACTGGCATGGGAATCCCACCTGCTGAAGACTTCCCTCCTGGCTCAGATGCACCATGGATTCAGTGGAAGACACTCAACCGCCTGAGAACTAGAACGCGACGATCAAAAGATGCTTTGGTCAGATGGGGCTACAAGACCGGCCCAACCACCTGTGAATGTGGAGAAGCAGACCATACTATGGAACACTGCCTTGTCTGTGCTCTACTACCCAACCTCTGCAGCTCAAAATACCTTGCGGAGTTCAATGAAAATGCAAGGGGCTGTGTAAGAAAATGGGAAACTGTAATTTAACATCGCGCTTCGAAGAATCGCAAAGAAGAAGAGGAAGACTGGATCGGATCTGCCACCGCGTGCTTGTTTGAGAAGAAAACTAAAGTTAGGTCAAAGCATCAGGATGAGCGTATGATATATAATAAATAATATTAAAACACAATTTGTGCACAATGAATGCACATTACTAGAATGTACACATATTTAATTGAATAGCGAACTACTGTACTCTACAATAACGACCATAATATGTATTAAGTTAGAGACACGCCAAGGCATAGTGACTAGTCATAGCGAAAGCTCGTTGCGATGAGCTTGAATGCATGAGCTGGATGGATTTTTGCATCGCGTGACTGTGAGAGGCGGCGGCTGTCTAATCGAGTGCGTTATCCAACAGTGAATAGATTACAGCTATTGATAATGTCGATGAATCATAGTAAAGCAATCCTAGGGGAAATATGCTTAAATAGGAAAACAAATATCTCTGTCACGCCTCTAGATACGTAACGAGAGGAAACGTACTAGGGGTAAGGAGGAGGTCGGAAATTTAACAACGCTCTTAAAGAACAAACAACTCTGCCAATACACATAAAACAAGTCGAGTATGGTCATGGTTACTGAAATAAAACAAACGCTTTTGTTGGTGTGAATGGTCCTGGCAGCGTAGTAAGTTCACATCATGAAATATGTTTAAACGATGACTGTATAATGAAGACAAAGGCGTTAATGTGCCGTGGCAACACGAGTGTTCATATTTTAGAGAATATATTACTATTGTACATCGTATACTTAAGCAGACTTAATCTTGCTAATGTGAAGTTGATGTGACATGAAGAAGCATGTTTGGCCTAATAATTGGATGATAAGCTGTTTGGGAGTTTCACGATAGTTTTAGCTTCAACTAAAGTTTGAACATCTAGTAACGTACGTTCATATAACTGCATTGCATTCATCCCACATCAGAATAACTAGCATGTTAATTACAATATAAATCGTGTGTAGCAATTGTGCAAACACATTAATAATAATACTTTATTACATGACAGTGCCTTGCATCCAGACGTGCATAGGCGCTGCAGGAAACCACAGGGAGGTGGGGGGAGGAAATCGAAGAACCCGGAGGAAAACTACGCAGAACAGGGGGAGAACACACAAACTCCGCACTGAAATGCGCCCGTAGCGGGGATCGAACCGCCTCTGGCAGGACCTTCTTTCTGTGAAGCGCAGATGTTATCACTGCCAAGACAACCTGCCACCAGCTTTGCGCAAGTATATTGCCCCATTGATTTTTTTATGTAAATGATACATATGTTTACATATCTTAACGTCTGGGGTAGTTCCATATTCCACCAAACAATTGCGTTTTAGGTATCTACATGAGCAAAACAATGTTTTTAAGGATTCAAAGTAACCAGCCTGTCAATCAACGCCTACGTGCAGTTAAATTGCTGATGTTTCGTTTTTATAAATAATGTCATAGGCGTAGCTCGACATGGCTCATTGTACCTCAAGTGTTATCTTAAAACACGTCAAGGTGGGTTTCCACAAAACAATGCCAAATTACATTTTTATGATGACTCATGCAAAAATGGTAAGGTGGCGACGTGAGAAGAGCTGCCGCCTCACAGCAGGAAGGCCCTGGGTGCATTTCCCGGCTCGGGTGCCTTTCTGTGTGACGGTAGCATGTTCTCCCCGTGTCCGTGTGGTTTTTTCCGGGTACTCCGGTTTCCTCCCACAGTCCAAAGACATACTGCCTAGATTAATTTCCACGACTAAATTTGCCCCGTGCCCTGAGATGTTGTAACTTGCTTACCTCTCCCCGCTGGACAACTGTTAAAAAGAGCTCCATAGCTGAACGGTTCCTTCCAGCTTAAATACAAACTGATTGACTGGGTGTGTACCAAACGAGAATATGAACTATGAGCAGTGTACAGATAATGTGAAAAAAAGATACACGCTTTTACCTTTTCTGGGAATGAGACAAATGTTAAGATCTAAAAATCAATGATACCTTCGACATTGAATGAATATGCGTGCGTTACAAATATAATCCATCCATTTTCAGAAACCGCTTAGTCCTATACAGGGTCGCGGTGAGCCGGAGCCTATCCCGGCAGACACAGGGCGCAAAGCAGGGTAACACCAAGGATGGGACGCCAGTCCATCGCAAGGCGCCTGGGGAAATTTAGTCAGTACGCCAATTAACCTGGCAGCATGTCTTTGGACGGTGGGAGGTAACCGGAGTGCCCGGCGGAAACCCACGCGGACACGGGGAGAACATGCAAACTCCACACAGAAAGGCACCCCGAGCCGAGATTCGAACCCGGGACCTTCTTGCTGTGAGGCGGAAGCGCTACCCACTACGCCACCGTGCCGCCTATAAATGTAATGTTTTTATCATTATTATTATAAGTACAGGGTGCTACCGTCATAGATGCTATCTGAACCAGCTCCACCCTATCAACCTGCATTAAGAGTGCTAACGTATGGTGAAACAACCCCCTATTGACTGGCAACGTCTAAGGTCTTCGAAGCATTATCAAGCAGTGAATCACGATTGTAAGGGGGATAGGGGGAAGGCGGGCCTGCAGGGAGGGGTTGCAAGTTAAGTTCATCGGCCGATGAACTTGGGGTTTTCTCTTCACTGATTTCCACTGACCCGCACGTTGAAGTATGGTCAAACAACGCATAGATTTGGCATGAATCAGGGATACATTTACCCAGCAGTGGATTAAAAAAGCTATTTACATTAGGATGGTTGCTCTTCAGAGCTGTTCTTTCGGGATCGCTCGACACGGCTATCCTGAAAGAACAGCTCTGAAGCGCAACAATCATGAATCGAGCCGTGAAAACCTACATCAGTATATTAACATTATTACCATAAAGTATTACCAAGCAATGTGCGAAAAGGGCAGACAGCCTTTGCCAGTCAGCTCTTTGACTAGCGATCTATCTGTTGGTGTTGTCCAGAAGGACTGGACATGCAGCCTGTGCATCGCTGTCTTTTGGCGGTCTCCTTTGTTCTTAAAATAATAAATAAACGTTAAACCAAAAATATCTCTGAGCAATGTCTGTTCTATTGAGTCGACCCACACACAGTAGGATATGCGGCATTCTGCGGTCAATCCGCATGCAATCAGCATACCACATTCTAAACCTCCATACTAAACTCATGCGTGTGTAGGGCATTAAGGTTGTGCCTGTCAATACTGGGACGTTTAAGACGCGATCACTGATGCTTGTAACCTATTTGTTTTTGTAATAAAGCAAGTATTTTGTTTTTACGTAAGTATGTCTGCACCGAGGGTACTGGTGTGGTGCAATAATTGCACCTCGGCACTGAGTGCCGCTTGTACCTCGATGTCACCTGTAGACACGTCCACCAGGAAACTGTTCTCCATCCCTACCACGAGCCGTGCCGGTCGAGCAGGTTCCATCGCACTCGTTCTTCCACTCCAGCGAGTCGACAAGATGAATCCAACGAAGAGAGATTGTATTGTCGAACTCGAAAACGGCGCACGATACAACGCTCGGATTTAACGCGCAGAGCCAAACGCAACTCCCGCCTCACCGTAACCCGGCTTCCACGACGGCCGATCCACAGGAATGAACTCTTCTTGACGCTCGATCAGGCAAAACCCCTTAGGAAACATCCAACGCACTTCTCTCTCCGGTCGCGTCCTATAAAACCCCTTCCCAATCCTGCGCACAGTCACCCGCCCAAACGCCATCGCGCTGTCAATCATCGTTATCCCGGCAGTCTACGTGGTGCCTCGCAATTATTATGAGGTTGTCCTTAATCAACAAACCCTGCTGCTGCGTCATCCTGACAATTCGCAATCCCATCTCCCACATCCCCAGACTCCGCGTCGCCAACTAATTTCCCCGCGGCCTCATCACGGCACCACACTGGGTTCGAATCCGTCAGAAGCCCAACTAGTAGTACGTCGAAAAGTGTGGGCTTTTTATCACGAGAAGGATTTGCGACGAGAAGGAATTATGGAAAATGGTCAAAAAAAAATGACGACAGTGGCAGTCAAGAAATTGATTGCACTAGAGAGGACGCTCAGGGAAGAGATGGAGCAATAGAATCGACTCGTGCAGGTGCTAGAGCGGGGGAGACGTGGGGGACAGGTGAGCGGGGACAGGTGAGCGGGAGCAAGTGGCTGCCACTGGCTTTGGGCGGCACGGTGACGCAGCGGTAACAACTGCACCTCACAGAAAGAAACTCGTGCCCAAGGCGGTTGCGATTCCCGCCTCGGGCGCCTTTCTGTGTGAAGTTTGTGTATTCGGTTTCTGTTCTGCTTGAGTTTCCTCCAGGTTCTCCGATGTCCTCCCACAATGAAGAAAACACATTTTAATTGGTCGATAACATCATAATGCCTAGGAACTTGTAGTGTCTGGTGGGTTGGCACCGGCTGACTGCCTGGCTGAATCCCCCCTTCTCTGCGGTTTCCTAGCGCACCCGTATCCATGTCTCGTCCATGACCAGGCGTTGAATGAGTTTGGTGGGTTATACATTGTATTATTATGTAGTATTATGAAAGAGTGCAGTGTGGTCCATGTTGCGTGAAGGGGATGTCATGAAATTCTCAAGGTGGTGGAACGTATTCATATGTTTAACATCCTTTGTATCTTTACTAAGAAGACACACCGACCAAAGGGGACGCTAATGAATACAGTTGTTAGGAACTATATTTCATGGGACTTGCAATTAAATACTTATTCCTTTTCCTGACAGTTATCTAATTTTGTGTCGTTGGTTTATTAAGTGTCAACAAGCATGTCCGGGGAGATGCGGATTGTAAAAAATGTTGGGCGATCCTGGTGATTTAGTTTCAAGATAAATATTCGTTAATGTTGTTTGATATGAATTATTTACGTAAGTTAATGGTTCCCGCGGCGTTATTTAGTCTCGTCTTCTGTTACCTTTAATTCATAGAGATCAGAAGTGGATGTTTATTCAACACAGTCCCTGTGTTGTCAGGCCAGTTCGCTTTCCCAAAGTTGAATCTTCTTCGGAATGGAACTGTGGCTGGCGTGATTGCAGCATTGACTGTAATGCCGATGGGACGGTGTTGGGTTCTTGGCAGTGGCTCCAGGACCAGCTTCTTACTTAATACGGTGATCTTATGGCTGACAAACGCAATATCAGGGTTGTAGCCGGCTTTCCACCGCCCACTGTTGAAGGACTTTTGTTGTTTGGCATCGTGGATCAGATTAAGCTGGCTGTTTTCAGCCCATGCTTCTACTCCATCTCCATCTGCGTTATTGAAGAAGAAGAAGAAAAAAGAACTGAAGAGAAAAAAAACGAGATGACTTACATGGAATGATAATTGCCTGGTTCAAAGCAATCATATAATACATTCAAAGGGCTGGATATAGCTGCCTGGCTTTGAAATCAAGTGTAAATGCCCGATTTGTAATGTCATAGACTCGGATATACTGCTGAACA
>JAZEWU010000011.1:7754884-7767792 GCA_036362915.1 Geotria australis | reverse complement strand
CAGGATGTATACAAATACTAGGGGAGGAGTGGTAGTGTAGTAATTAGCACATTGGTGTGAACCCAGAAACCTGAGTTTGTTTCCCTCTAATGGTTGGAATCCGTGGAAGATGACATCCAACCTAGTTCTAACACTCCTTTACCAACCCATACCGTGAACAGAGGGATGAAGTATGGTCATAACACAGCTTGGAGAGTATCCAGCAGCGGATTGACAAAGGCCTCTAAATTATTCATTCATTCATTGTACGAAACCGCTTAATCCTGTACAGGGTTTCAGTGAGCGGGAGCCTATCTCGGCAGACACAGGGTGCAAGGCAGGGCTATACTCCGGAGTGGACACCAGTCCATCACAGGGGACCGGGGGCAATTTAGTCCACAGGCCAATTAACCTATGCAGCAGCATGTTTTTGGACTGTGGGAGGAAACGGGAGTGCCCGGCAAAAACCCACGCAGACACAGGGATTACCGAGATTATTGTTATTAATTGTATATTGTGTATATTGTAACAGTTCTGAATTATTTAATTTCAAGTTTGATTGTAACAAATAACACTGTAAATAATCTGTTCGTATTCTTTCTTTGTGCCAGACTCCATCACGATATTTTACCAATCGTCATTCTACATTCACCTGCGCACCAGTATTGGGTTGAATTTGCTGGTTCAGCTTTCTCCAGTGATGCAGGTGTACCTAACACTGGATCCCTCATTCCAGACGGCCACCTGTGGTATGAACGAAAAACACTTGAAGCACACTGAAAACACTGCCACCCGTAAAACCTGAGTGGCTTAGAACGCAATGTGGGCAATCCTGTCACGGCTTTATCTGCAAAATGAGCTACGAGCACTTCGCTTTCAAAGTGGCATCTTGATGCTCTTCAACTAAGCTTGAATGCATTGGTTAATGCATTACCTGTGTCCACCCGTCTGTAACATGGGGTCACAAGAACTTTTTGCGAATATGATCCAATGTTGTTAGGGACTTGCCTTGTAGACAACTGGCCCAATTGATTAAAGGGTGCCTGAAGTCGTAGAGACTCAAACCAGCGCTAAAAGGATTCTATCCATATAAAAATTGCTCTCAAGAGCTGATCTTTCAGCAGCTGTTTTTTCAATACATATATGCAAACGGCTGTTGCACTGATAGCTAACCAGCTATCTTGCCGCTTTGTGACCCTCGCGTAAAAGGCGCTATATAAATTGATATTATTATTATGATATTATTAGAGAACCCGTGTATGTGCATGGCTGCAAGCGATTATATTAATTTTTGAACTGACCGATTTTAGGTCTCTGTGGAGATTACAACGGCATAGAATGTGACGACTTCAAGATGAGCAATGGGTTAATTGAAGGCACAGCCATGTATTTTGCAAATTCATGGAAAGCCCAGGTCGCCTGCCCACCGCCAAGTGCGAGAATGGACGATCCCTGCCTGCTAAGCCTTTACCGCAGTGAGTAAACACACCAAGAAACGTCCATCCTGAATCTCTGTCTCCGATGTTTGAACAGCTGACTTCATACATTCACACTTTACTAATGATCCATGTCCTGCTAGGCTCAGTGCATTCCTTTACATACCTATTGTTTACTTAAAACGTACTAAATTCGGTCCAGCGTATTTGTTTCAGGGGTTTTTTTTCGACTCGTTTATCTTAACTTGACACACGAGTGGTGAACAAAGGTTTATCGTGCAACACCTGATTTACCGGATTCTGCAGAGTTACGATTTGCACATGCTCAAAGTGAACTTTTGTTGCCCAGCGCAGATAGTGATTGTGAAACTGGTATCCACAGACATACGGTACAATATTTACAAAATAGGCTGGGTCCAGCTGATTCAACCGGTGATAGTGGCTGATATTTTGTTGCTTTCAGTCACCCATTCTGCCATATTTGCATGTTGTGCTGAATAGTGTTGGACATTACCTTTACATTATACACTGTGTATACAGGGAATGCAGGCTTAATAGTCGGCCAGTGGTTCTCAAAGTGTGCGCCGCGGGATATTCCAAATTAAACATAAGTGTTAGGTGTTTTCTGGCTTTGGGCGTCGTGGAAAAACTCCTCATACGCTAAGGGCGTCGTGAACCGACAAAGTTTGGGAACCACTGCGGGAGGCCAAATTACATCACTGTGTTGATGTAGGTTTTCACGGCTCGATGCATGATGGCTGCTTTTCAAACCTGTTCTTTCGTGATAGCCGCGTTGAGCGCTCTCCCTCTCACCTGCGTGAAGGCTATGAAAATCATTAATCAAATTACATCACTTCAGGCAATTGTATTGAAATAGATAGAGGCATCACAGTATCGTCATGACTCGTCTGAATGTTTTTTGTATCTCGCTGTTCTTCAGAGCAATATGCTGAAGACATGTGCTCAAATCTGAAAACTCCTGATGGGCCCTTCTCCGCGTGCCATGGGACGGTCAGCCCTGAAGCTTTCTACAAGGTCAGACATACATATATTCAGGGGGCCTGATGTTACGTTCATATTCAATCCGTGAGTTAACAATGCATTTCAGTGACAATAGATGGTTGTCCACTATAATGAAATGGTCACGTGCTGTTAGCAAGTCGCACCTAGGAAGGTCAACGCGGCACAACAGGGGGTGGGTGATCACACCGCACTAGGTACTCATTTGAGGCTGATTCGACTTAGGGGAGGCCCACAACCGGTTCGAAAAATCGCCACTGGTCTCGCCAGGTTTGTAGGCCAGCACGCTAACCATATTAAAACAGAGGTACATACCTGTGATTCAGTGCCTTTGGCAGCAAGTCTGAATGCATCATGAGGATTGTGAATTTCCCTAACCCACTGGGCTGTGACGTGTTTCAACGGTAATTTCCGTAAGCAGATAAGCATCTTTAAGTATCTGGACCATTGAGTGTTACTTCCCCTTATGTATCGGCTTTCTTCAGGTACTCTAGTTTATTTCCAGATTCCAAACCCTCCTCAAAGGATTTGGCAAAAGAACACAATGCAGAAACCACCTGAAAAATAGTTTTGAGGCTCAGTGAGATTTCAATAACAACACAAAATTATCTAATGCACTTCTACAGTTGTTTATTATTATTATTATTTAAGTCCATAACCATTACATAATTAATCATCATAATTAATCATTATGTAATAATTATGTAAACATAAACATCTGAACCTGGCCAAGTGTTAGATCAATGGAATCGTGAAACAGATCAGATTGGTTCAGAACCATATTTTGCATGTGATACAACCTGTGCATTTGTAGGTAATATCAATGGTAGCAAAATAATACATATTAAGTTGATGTGACAACATTCTTCTAATGAGAACAAAAAGCATGAACTTTATTACAAAACTTTCACGAGTTTTTTTTATCTTTCTAATTATTTTTGTTTAGTTATTCAATGTGGGGGGTGGCACGGTGCCGTGGTGAGTAGCGCTGCCGCCATACAGCAAGTAGGGCCCGGGTTCAAATCCCGGCTCTGGTGCCTTTCTGTGTGGAGTTTGCATGTTCTCCCAGTGTCGACGTCGGTTTTCGCCAGGCACTCCGGTTTCCTCCCACAGTCTAAAGACGTGCTGCTGCATAGGTTAATTGGCCTGCGGACTAAATTGCCCCCAGTGCCCAGTGATGGCCTGGCGTCGTATGCTGGGTATAGCCCTGCCTTGCACCCTGTGTGTTGGGATAAGCTGTGGTTTACCACAACCCTGTACAGGATTAAGTGGTTTCTGACAATTAATGAATGAGTAAATATTCAGTCTGGATTTGTTCTCAGATTTCTCTCATGGGAGAATGCAGTCTTTAAAAAAATCCAACATGTCAAACACGTTTTAGCTTTCTCCCCATAGACATGACTCACAAATGTGTAAACAAAAGACCGGTTAACCACAATTATGTACGTAATAGTAGTGACTTTGCGGAACTCACAATGAAAATTGAGAAGCGTGTAAAAGCTAAAGACTTCAATCACGGCAGAACATAAAGCATTGCAAATACAAAATTACCGCATTACGTTTGATGCACTTAAGTTATATCCCTCCAATGCACAGGCAGCACTAGTGATAAATATACGGCACATAAAGGTTAATTCACTTATGTTGTCATAAAATATAGATCTTACTAACAATAATAGTTAGGTATTCTTCTTCTTCTTTGCGATTCTTCGAAGCACGATGGTCAGCTTCTGGACATCGTTGTCTTTCAGCTCCTCGGCTTCGAAGTGTTTGGTAGAATTCGCAGGTAGTACCGAGTATTACTTGACAGGGATCGCGACGTGAACGCTTCTACCTTGACCCCCAGTTAGGTATTGATATACGTATTCATCGGTCGATGTATGAGAATTGTTCTTAAGAGTTGCTCATTTGGAATAGCCGTATCGAACGTTTCATCTCCCAAGTTGGAGACATCTACAGGCTTATGAATGGTCCAGCACATTGCAGCGAAACAATTTCGGCTGAAAGTCACGAAAGAGTGAGGAGGAACGCTCGCCGCGGCTATCTCGAAAGAGCAGCTATTAAAAGCAATTATCAGTATTAGTTATTTACATATATTGGGCAGATCTTTGCATTTACAATTCCCCCACTCGAAATGAACAAATGCTCTAGATAGTATACATTTTGTTTTTATTCCATAAGAAGAAACGTGTTTTGCTTTTTTATGCATATTTTCTAGTCCATTGTATTTTGGAAACATTGTGGACCATTTTACTTCAAGAATATCCATTATCCTTAAATATGACAGCAGCAGTCAGGTGGCCAATTGGCTGCAGAGTCAGGAGTCTCAAATGTAAAGATGTAATGGTCTCAGCCTAATTACAAATGACTGCAGACTCACACACACACACATTTATTTTACCTTTGGATTTGCACTTTATTTGGAAAACATCCTGATTCTAATAATTTAAAAATATTATTTTGGCTTGACTGCCAGAGAATAAATGTGTCTGTGGCAGGGCATATTAGAAAGTACATTGCCTCAAGCATGTTAGTTAAATGCAGCTTAAAAGCAGTGATATCACCTTCCACAGCCGTTGCTTGAACACAGCTCTGTGCGAGTTCCAAATGGACACTTCATCATGGCGCGATGCCAATAGCACACAAAAGCAAAGATGCATAATGCCGTTTTTTATCTTGACCGCTGAACACAGACTAATTTTGTCTATAATGGTTTATTTATAATTTCTTCGAGGGCAAGGACATTTTCTAAAATGTACGACCGTTTTAAAAGTTCTCATATATTTCATTACGAATGTTCTTCAAACATGTCCCTGCGAAGTCCTACTGCCTGCAACACTGGAACTAAACGTGCTCACCCATTCGTGTATCTCCACAGAGATGCATCTACGACACGTGCAGCTGCCAGGAAAGTGAAGCTTGCCTGTGCGCTGCGCTGTCCTCTTACGCTCTGGCCTGCGCCTCCAAGAACGTCGTCCTGGAAGGATGGAGGGCGCACCTATGTGGTACATCTCCCTTTAAAACAACCTGTGCATTAAGACTATTCTACCACAATGCTGCCTCTCACATATCTTGACTCAGTGTCTGTCGATGGGATTAGGCTTTTACTTCCCAGCTGTGTCGAGCATTTCCTCTCTCAGGGCGTCTCTAACGTGGGAGGCGAAATGTCGCGAAGGAGATAGAGGGAGTGCTCGCTACCAGAAAAAACAGCTTTGGAAAGCAATTATCATACATCGAGACGTGAAAACCTACATCAATACAAACAATATAATTAGCCAAAATATATAAAAAAAATACATGATCTATATTTTCATACAAAAAAATACTTGTTAAAGTCAATGAAGATGTTATAAAACAACAGAGGTCATTAAACTTTATCTTGGGGAGTTACCGTGACATTGTTATGTATTTAGTTGACCATTGAAAAAACTTGATTGTGAAATACACATTGCCGGTTTAGGTCTGTGTCCAAATTGGTCCGTTGCCATGCAATGGTGGGGGTACTGGAGCAGAAAGTTACGGTTGAATGCCCTTCCTGACGCCAACCTCCGTTGGTCGAAGGGTCTTCAGATCGTTAGTTGTCTGGGAGCCCCCTCCAAACCTGTTCACCAAGGGAGACCCAGGCAGGCGTGCAACACTGCAGACCTGTTCAACAAGAAAGACCCTTCCAGGAATGCTAGACTGCAGGCAACATAGCTCTGCGATCCAGTGCAACACGCAAACCCTTCCACCACAATAAGGTTACGTGTGTGTGATCCGTGGTGGGTGATTTTGCAATAAAATACAAAACTATATTGAAACGCACATTCCTTTGGAAATCTACTTCATCTGACATTCCGCTGGGTAATCCAAAAGATCCACATGAGGAAAATACTGACACATCTGACAAGTTTCTTAATCGTTTAATTCATCACATGTCATTGTATTCTTTCTTTAAGATCGTGGCTGGAATGCTGGCTACCCGGTTCTCAATCCATTTTATGATCGTCAACATTGCGATAAACGATAAGGCTGCTTTAGAAGACTCTAGAGTATCTTCCGTAGTTACCACTTGTGAGTGTTATGGCCGTAATGGTTGTGTAACATTGGTTACCCTCAATGCACCGGTAAAATCTTACTGTATATGAGGCATGCGTGTGTATATTGTTATATAATACAATAATACACACTGTACTTGCCAATGTTTTACACGAAACTAATTAATTAACCAGGTAAAGCCCATTGAGTTATTAGCTATCTTTCAGAGGGGAACCTGATCACACATGATAGCTCATCGAAGTGGCTTATATAGGTGGGAATTCATAGCAGCCAAATAATCTAAACGCAAGCTTCTAATTGTGGAGGGACAAAGCGAAGGACCCCGATAAAAATCCACTCAAACACACGGAGAACGTGCAGAGAATATGCAAACTCGAAACATACAGGCGTCAGTGTCAGGACCCAACCCCGAACCTGGTGCCAAGTGACGGAGATGCTGTTTTGCCACCGTGGAACCACATAACAAAAAAACGTTCCACTTTCTAACGTTATATCCTTTATATCCTCAGCCAACAAATAATAAGAGTACATTGTATTTGCATAACTTTCTGTGAACAAATCACTTGGACCGAATCCAGTCAAGCAGATAACTCAGAGACTAATCTGGTCTCTAGCCCAGAGAGTGACTGGATGGGGGTGTTCACCATATGCGCCTGGTTGCCATAGGCTGTGTGAGGCTCTCCTCCATTGCGAGCAGCAGAGGGCAATGCAACAAATGCCTTTGTTGTACTGTGCTTCTGCGTCCCCTTGTCTATGCTCTGCGTCTTCACCAACCCGCGATGACGAGTGTTCGAAAGTACGCTTAAATTATTACCCAAGACCGACACGGGCAGGTGCTCAGCCAGCAGTGGATTGCCAAAAGGGCTACGCATAATTACACCAAACTCTTGAGAATTGCTCTGAAGAGCTGCTCTTTTGGGATAGATGTGTTGTGCATTCCTTATCTCTCCTTCGTCACTTGATGTAATAAACAGTGGAGTCAGGCAGAATTAAAAAATGTACAACTATTTCAACACCACAAAATACACACTCACACGAATACTACAGCTATAAACACAACTTTATACAGCTAACCAATCAGAAGCCTGATAACGCCTCCAACATGGGAGGCAAAACCTCACGAAGGAGAGAGGAGGAACGCTCGGTACAGCGATCACGAGAGAGCGGCTCGTTTGAGCAATTCTCATACATCGAGCCGCAAAGCACCTCCATCAAACTAATCTTCCGTGCCGCTTGTGTGCTTGCCGTGCAGAAAAGTACACAGAGGGCTGCCCTGGAAACCAGGTGTACAGCTACAACGTTCAGCCGTGCCTGAACACCTGCCGGGTCATCCAGGAGACGGGCTCGCACTGCTTCGAGGGTGCCGTGCCTGTGGATGGCTGCACCTGTCCCAGTGGAACCCACGAGAGCGGCGATGGGTCCTGTCTGGCCCCCGACGAGTGCCCGTGCTACTACCGAGGAAATGTGCTCCCAACGGGGGGCAGTGTCACGAACGGAGAGTACATCTGGTGAGTGCGCCGAATGAACGAACAGGGTGGTGTAGTGGGTTAACTGCCAAGTGGTTATCCAAACTTTCTCGATTCACGGCGCCCTTAGCGTATCAGGATTTTTTCCACGGCCCTCAAAGTCAGAAAATATATGGCAGATATCGAAAATTTGGAATATCTGTTTGCCGTGTAATTTTAATTCTCCGGGAGGTCGTTGATGCTTTATAAGTACGTAATCTGTATCAGGTTTATCATAATAATTCAAGGACTGAATATACATGCGCTGTACAAAGTTACAGAGGTCAGCTATTACATTGTTCAAATGCCACTTTGAATCGCTATTTGTTATATTTAATATCATTGCATTGGTGTCGTATTGAATGTGTCACCGCAAGCAAATGATCCCAATGACATGTCTGTGCTTAAACGTGGTTTTGTTGTCCGTTCACAGTCAGTGTCGCTCTGGGAGCATGGTGTGCAGGAACCCACAGGCCCCAACACGTACGGTTCACAGCTAACACATGAACACACAGTTCATACCCTCGCTTTTACGTATAATAATAACGCGTTTAATGTATAACGCGTGCATATTCCCAGCACGCTATCGCCCGTGTTGGATTCAGAGGTACGGAGCCTGGCTCTGTGATTGTATGCGTTGGTGAAGAGGTGTTCTTTTAACCGTTTTTTTTTAAGGTTGTGGGGAATTTTGTTTGGCTGACTTGACGCATGTGCAGCCAAACTGCACTGACCCTGCGGTGAATGGCATTTTCCTTATCCCTGTGTGTGCACTGTTTCTGCCCACAGCGGAGCCGTGTCCATATCCAATGGTTTACTTTAACTGCAACCAGTCGACCGCCAATGCCGATAGTTTCCCCTGCCACCAGACGTGTTCACTGCAGGAGTGTGTGAGTACTTCACAGACGCTGGCACCCACCCTGGTCACACCTCCACCAGTGCCTCGTTTCTCTTGATTTCCATTGTAGCTCTTAAAAGAATTGCATTAGCACCGACATGCTATCTCGCTATGTCAAGCACATTAGTCAATGTTTAATAAGTGTCACATTTAAATCACTGAAGCATAGATAAAGATTAGGACTGTAATACTGTCCTTGTTACACCTGTCACTGAAGCATTATCTGTGTCCTGTACGGTGGCATGGTGGCGCGGTGAGTAGCACTGCTGCCTCACAGCAAGAAGCACCTGAGTTCGATTCCCGGCTCGGATACATTTCTGTGTGGAGTTTATTACCTCTCGCCGTGTCCGTATAGGGTTTCACCAAATACATGCTACCTAGGTTACTTGTCCTGACTAAATTTCCCCCGATAGCTTCAAATGTTGTAACTTGCTTATCCCTCCCCGCTTAAATGCAAACTGACTGACTGACTGTGTCCGGTATATTCCCCGACAGTACAACCCGGAGTGCAACTCGGGCTGTGTGTGCCCCGAAGGCCTGGTGTACTCCGAGCACGGGAGCTGTATTCATCCTGAGTCGTGTCCCTGTGAGCACAATGGCCAGCACACGGCACCTGGCGAGAGCATTGATGTTGAATGCAACACCTGGTAAATACGAGAACGATCCACAGAGGGACAATTTCCGCGAAACTCTTGGGATATAAACACATCATGAGTCTGATTATTAAGCATTTTTTGGGCTGTGGGAGGAAAACGAAGAACATGCAAACTCCTCACAGAAAGGTACCCAAACCAGGTTTCAAACCTAGATCCTTCTTGCTGTACGGCAGCAGCGATACTCACTGCGCCACCATGGCACGCAGAGGAAGGATTGTGTGCAAACATGTGTTTTTGGCTTTCTTTGTATAAAATGCATCCATACGAAATATAAATTCTCTTTCATGTCATGTTTTCAGCACGTGCATCAACAGGAATTGGGAATGCACCAACAATACCTGTGTGAGCACATGCTCCCTCTATGGCCAGGGACATTACAGGACCTTTGATGGACAGCGCTTTTTGTTCGAGGGAAGCTGTACTTACGTCATTGCCCAGGTATGGAACGCTTCGTACTTTTTAAAAGCACCAACGTAGTTTACAAAACAACATCCATGTTCCTCCCGCTGCACTTGCCTCCCTTCCACCAGCAGTGGAGTGAGCAAGGAATTGTAGGAGTGCACCCTTAACCTTTTATGATGACCTCAATATTAGGCATGTAACAACTTGCCTCCCCTCCTGATTTCAAGGAATTGTCACAATTCAGATCACGATACCATTCAAGAATCTTTGTTCTTTTGTAAACATTGTGGTGAATGTTGCAATTATATCGGCTGCCGGAATCACTAGAAGAAATAACACAGCACATATACAAATCAAAAATCTAATCTTGCATGCAAGATTTGGTGGATGCAGCATGTCTGCTGCCAGTGACCTTACAAGCTCACTGGGCATTTTATGCTGTCGTAATAAACATCGCTCTATCTTGTTCTTTAATATTAACTCAGTATTGTATCAATGTTTCTGGAACACAATGTTTCTGGAACACTTTGAACGGCAGCGTCTTTGTGTTTAATCTCTTCGCAGGACAACTGCCAAAATTCTAACCACGAAGGGACGTTCAATATCACAACAGAAAATGTGCCGTGTGGTACCACCGGCACGACATGTTCCCGCTCAATAAACCTGCAAGTGGGAGTGAGTACAGCACCTATTCTGCTTGAGTAATTCTAGGTCAAGAAAGGTTGATCAAGCGCTGTATTTTCTTTGCAGGCAGGGGGGTCCTCGATTGAAACCCTACGTCTTGCTCTTTCTTACAAACCACGATGCATTGTAACATAGAACACTCTCACCTACAACAGCATTTGCAGAATTAAAAGCTGCAAGATTCCAATTACTGTTATAGCCATTATAATTTAGAGAGCTATTATACACGTGTGATTTCACGAAAATAAAATAATATATAGTTTTTTCCCTGTAAAAATGACTAATAGATATAATTACCCATATCACTTAGCGATCGCGTTAACATTATCAAAGGTCAACTGCTGACAGCACAATTGTGTCTGATTTACATGATGTATTGCTGGAAATGCAATATCATTTGTTAAATCATGCCACATGGACCTTAGCAGCATTTTCTTTAACATTTCCAGTAGGTATAATATTTTAAAGTGTGCTCCTGTTAAAATTCACATTTGATCCTACGTGATTAAACATTGCACCAGCCTATGATACTTTGACAAATGCTAAATAAATTATTTGCACATAACAAAAATAAATGGTCGCATGCAAAGCATGTTGAAATGTATAACAGGAAATCAATAGCAGTGCCTGACTGTACATGTAAATTGATAACGCTCAACTTTCCTCTTTCAGAACTGGGTGATCAAGCTTTTCCAAAGGAGCTACTCGATTGACTTTCTGGGCTCTGAACCAGAAACACCAAATCCATTCCGAGTAAAGCACAGGGGCTTGTATCTCATTGTTGAGAGCAGCAATAGCATCACTCTGACGTGGGACAAGAACACAGGCTTATTTATCAACTTGGGCCCAGAGTACAAGGTAACTTTGGAATACGTTTACACACCGACTGTACTGACAATGCATCTCTTAGTTGCCTTATTATCTGTCATTAATCGGATATATTAACAGATTGAATTTTCCGTTACAGTCCTTCAATGTGCTAAATGTATTGCTATAATTGCTATTATACAATAAAACAAAAGACACATATCCCCCATGTCGCCTTTACACAGTGCTGGGGAAAAGTGCTTTCAGCAACCACATCGATAGTGACACATGTCTGAATCACTCGTCCCTTTCTAGGGTTCGGTGTGTGGGCTGTGTGGCAACTACGATGGCCGGGCAGCAAATGACTTCACGACGCGCACACACATCGTGGTGGAGGACCCCTTGGAGTTTGCCAACAACTGGAAGCTAAGCGGGCTGTGTGCCGATGCCAAGGAGCCCAGCAGCCCCTGTGCTCTCGTGTCGCACCGCCTGCCCTGGGCACAGCACCGGTGTGGGATCCTCAAAAGTGACAGTTTCGCATCGTGCCACGCACTGGCAAGTACCTCGTCTCTTTGCTTCCAGAGCTTGCAATCTCACAGAGTATTGTCTGCTGTAATAATAAACATCGACCATATACCATCTTTGTTTACTTTTAACATCACTCACAGTGCCTGTGTCACTGGCTTGTTAGAACGTTTGGGTCTCCTTAAGCACCGCCATAATACGGCATTTCATAACAATATTTGATATTATAATTTAATAATAATTGATTGCATTATAATGTATGACATTTATATAGAGCTTTTCACCCAGGGGTCCCAAGGCCCTGCAGAAAACAGAGAGTGGCGGGGGAAGGCAGCCACAGGGTCAGCCAGCGACAACCTGCCAGACACTGCATCCTATATATTGTGATGTTGTCGGCCAATTAATTAATAAGTGTTTTTTAGATGTGGGAGAAGAGCAAATCCGTATACGATTGGCCGATAGCCACCATGATAGAATGATGAAGTGCTTGCATGCCAATAAACCGTAACTTACGTAGAAAAGTACTGAGCGCATTATACTTTTATGACAGAAGATGAGGAATGTCTGAAAACACTCATTATTTATAAGTATTGTTCATTCCGATACCTTGATTATGTGCATAACTAATGTTAAGATTTAATGAACTGATGAATAAATAACCTGTAGCAGATGATGTTTTCCCGCTAATGTTGTTTTCCGTAAATCTGAGCTACAACAGTAAAATTAAGAACATGACAATAATGTACAGCCCTTTGTGAATCCACTGAATAATGAACGCCTCCTCGTGTTCTGCGGGTTAGGGGAGGTTGTTTCACCATACTGCAGTATACTGGTCAGTGCACGCTGGTGAACGGGGTGTTAGAAAAACCAATTCAGATTTCACTTGCCACCGATGTTAGCAACGGTTAGGAGTCAAACTCATGTAGCCAGGTTCATAGTGCAGTGCAATAATCACTGCGCC
>JAZEWU010000011.1:7718557-7754624 GCA_036362915.1 Geotria australis | reverse complement strand
AGTATGTAGAATTTCACTTTCAATATTTCCAAGGTAATCGTCAGTCAAGGAAAAAGCGGCATGATTTAAATGAACAAATATTGTGCACCCCACTTCTGGTCGGTGTGTTTTGAACCTCGCAAAATTGTACCCCAGCGCGGTTTAATCGTCAAAACAGGGAGCCGTAATTGATTTGAACGCATGAATTGCTGAAGGCAACTGCCACTTGCGCTTGCAGTACATCATCTTTCTCTGGAACATAACGTCAACACTATGAGATTAAACTTCGGTGCTGTGGAGTAGTAGCAATGCATCGATTAACAAATGTCAATTTGTTATATTTACAATCAGTACTTAGCATCGTGTGTAGATGGGAATGTAAGTGAAAATGCGCTAATTAAAATTAATGTAAATCGCATGCACAACATGGACTAATATTTAACAGTATTTAGACTAGTAGAGGACATTGAACCATACAAAAGGAACAAATATTTTTTAAAAATGTAAAACAAAACAAGCGAGACAGTAAAAACGAACCAATATTTAACAGATTCTAAAATCTATTCACAACCTGAAATTGTGAACACTAGCAGAGTACCCGCCCTACGGGCAATCTTGTTCCAAGCATGTAACACGTCCTTATAACGTCAGGATTAAGGCGGAAGAGTGCGTAAGCGGGATTATTGTAGTGCAAATGTGGTAATGTAAAGCTGAAATAGTCTTAACGTTTCAGAAGAGAGATCAATACGTGAGAAGTAATCTGAAATAATAAAAAAACCGCTTGGTCTTGCGCCCATAAAACATGCACTTATGAAGGAGTCGAACCCGGTACACCTCTGTGCAGACATAATAATAATAGCATTTATAGAGCGCCTTTAACCCGAGGGTCACAAAGCGCTGCACAAGGCTGCTGAAAATCAGCAACAATTTTTTTTGGGTTTTTTTTTAATAATCCGAGCAGTGGAGAGAACGGCATATCAACAACGGGGAGACAGACATACATAACACACTTGCTCCATTATACATTGACCTGTCGTGACGTCTGGCCGGTTACCAAACAACTGTCAGCCGAGTGTCGAGCGTGACATCCGTCCGTGTGCGCGGCTCAGGTTGACGTGCTGCCCTTCTACGAGGCGTGCGTGCACGACGCTTGCGGCTGCGACTCTGGCGGCGACTGCGAGTGCCTGTGCAATGCCGTCGCAGTCTACGCCAAGGCCTGCACCGAGGCGGGCCAGTGCATCAAGTGGCGCACGCCCGACCTGTGCCGTAAGTAACGACAAGCCAGGACACGTGCAGGTTATGTACGTTTTCACGGCTCGATGTATGAGAATTGTTCCTCACAGGCGCGTCGCAGCCGCGGGTGTTGCAGGAAAAAGTGGGGGGGATGGAATAATGTTTCTGTGAAAGTGCGGGTGTCGCAACACCCGCAACACTCGCGGCTTCGACGCGCCTGGTTCCTCAGAGCTGTTCTTTCCGGGATAGCCGTGTCGAGTGTCCCTCCGCTCTCTTTTTTTGGCGACGTTTTGCCTCCCACGTTGGGTAGGGGCAGCATTTGGTAGGGCGATTACTCACCAGGCATTTGCTTTAAGATGCCTCCGACGTGGGAAGTGAAACGGCGGAGAGAGGTGAAACGCTCGATATGGCTATCCCCGAAAGAACAGCTATTGAGAGCAATTTTGAACCAAGACACACAAAAGACAAAGGTCCAACGTATGTTCCTGTACGGACTGCAGCATTAAGTGCTGTAAGCAAGCACCTACTACAAGGGCCAGCATGGCACACAAAGCGATCGGTAGCCAGCACCACGCCCGGCCGCCTTTGTGTACCCAGTGGCGATGTTTACACACCGCACCAGGTACCCATTCAAGGCTGGGTCAAACTAGGGGAGGCCCAGGACCAGGTCAGAAAATCGTCACTGGCGTTGGCCGTGAGCGGGAATCACACTCTGGGCTTTGGGTTTGTAGTGCAGCGTGTGAACTTCTACACTGGCACTCAGGCCGCACACATGCACACGCGCACGAACCCAGTCTTGGCAGGTGTCACTCAAGCTGCAGACTGCCTGTGTGTATTGACTGTCGTGGCGTGTGTGTTGCCAAGCCTCTTCCAACATCCACACCTGTGTTTCTAGTTTAACGACTTTGTTTAATGTTGGGCAAGTTTCTTAACATTTTCCCTCCCATCCCCACTCTGTTCACTCCGCAGTACTAATGGGTTCACGGCAGTTGGGCGATTGGCAGGTCGCGTGTGGTGGGGTTAATATGTGTATGCTCGCGACCACCACTTTCAAGTGTAGGCGGCAGTCGTATGAGCAAGCAATAATTACAGCTCCCGCGGAAACTACCCGTAATGTAAATCTAGCAGGTTTTTTTTCGGGAATGCTATTATAAAACCTAATTTAAATATAGTAATTCGCTATGCTAATGTGTTCCAGTGAATAGTAATTTAAAAATGTTTTAATCATACCGTATTGTGTATTCAGCTTCAAAGGTCAAAAGGTCAGAGCTGTAGCCCCCACAACTTTGTAAAATGAGCACAGTTTCTGTTGCTCCATCCTACCTTAGTAAAATAATGATGAACCTAACTTTTATTTCCCGAGAGACATATGAATGCTTGGGTAAAATTGCTGTGACGAGTGCTATATGAACATCATTTATTCAAGTCTTAGCTCAAGATAGTAGTTTCTTATTTTTCTACGTTGCATAAAACGACATGCACCCTAATAGCATACACCCCCTCTTCCTGTATTTCCTGCTATAATTAAAAACCCATATTTAAACTCTCTACAGGCGCACATTTCCTCTGTGTATCGCACCGTGATATGTCATCACATTTACACGCTTTATAATTTACAAATTGCAATGTATTGTGTGGTAATTATATTTCATATTAGTTATATACACTACATGTATAAATGCCAATGCATGCGCAATCACTGGTTATTTCAGCCCACCAACCGTTTAGATAAGGCAATTGTTAAGTATATTTTATCTCACCATTTATAAAACACATTTTTCAAGTGGTTATTCACATTCTATATCTTCGCATCCAGGGTCCTCGAAAAAGACGCTCTAGTTTGAATTGCCTATGTTCATTGACATATTTCACCTACAGCACTGGTTCTGAAATCACAAAATCAACGAAGCACGGGAGATTGTATTAATCCAAAACAATTTTCAGTGTGATGCCTGTGCATCCGCTACCATTTGCAGACTTCTATCGAAATTATCCATGATTGCAGCTTGTGTTCTTCAGGAATGCTCTCCACAGCAGCTGTTAAGTTTGCCTTGTTCAATTTTTGAACGCGTACGTGGAATATTCCTGTACACACTGATAACAAACCCCCAAGGTTTTCGTTTTGTGTGACACTGAATCAATTACTGGAAGTGAGACTCTTCGATACATATAGCGTCTTTTTGACAAACCCTGTATACGTATGAACTCATATTACATGACCTAAACCCCTAAAACACTATGGATCATATTAAACAGTTATAATATAATGTTGGAACTAACAGACGATTTGATCAAATTTGTAATCGTTGAAACCCGTCCCCACAGCCCTGTTTTGCGAGTATTACGATGCTCCGGACGACTGCACCTGGCACTACCGGCCTTGTGGCCAAAACTGCGCCAAGACCTGCAGGGACCCAGACGCGCAATGCCAGGAAGGACTGCTCCGCTTCGAGGGTGAGCCTTCCTCTCCCCGAACCCGACCTCACGGCTTTTCAGCAATTCGCATGTTTGTTGTGTCGCAGGAGTCCCGTAAAGAGCTTGCAAGCTAACTGGGTATTTTTCTGCTGTAATAATAAACATCTATCTGAAGGCAAACGCTCTGCAAGCCTTTAACTGTGATTTTTTTCAAATCAGTATTTCTTCAACGTTTACAATGTTTACAATCACAACGACAATGACTGCACGGATAAGGGTTGTACGAATAATATATAGGTTCTGACATCATTATGTGATCACAATTCTGCCTTTTGCTGTCAAGAATGTACCTTTGTGCAGAGGTGAAAGCAACTTACATTTCGTATCGGTACAGTCATATCGCAACCCCGCTTCCCACATACACAGTATTGAATGCTTACGTTCACCTCTGCCTTTGTGGTGTATTGTTACTTATTCGCTTCCACGCTGCACGCATATTTTTCCAAGTAATAAAAATGTAACATTATCGGCCCGAGCTATCAATGCATTGATATCTGCATTGGTATCTTGAGCTGCTTGCCTTTTGGTAACATTTAGCTTAACACTGGTGAGACTATGCCACACAAAGGCTGTCTCTGGTGTGGGCCAATTAGTTTCAAGGACAATGCATAAATTATCAATATATTATAATTTGTGCATGTTTTGCCACAAGCAATGTGTGTGTGTTTTTGGTCTTTGAATATCTTAGCACTTGTATTATTGCCAGAAAGGGTAAAACCTTTTCTCTTTTTTACATCATGTTCAATGCATCGGTTTATGGATGACTGTTTCGACACTGAATGTGCTATAAACTATCAGTAATGCCCGCGGTCACATTGGATTGTCCGCGTATCCATGTGTTCCTGTTAGGATGCTACCCAAAATGCACGGAGTCCAAGCCTTACTTTGACGAGGACAACATGCAGTGCGTGGCCAAAGAATCCTGCGGTTGCTACGACAACAGAGGCCAGCGCTACCAACCGGGCGAACCAATGCACAGCGGGCAGAAGTGTCACACCTGGTGAGACTCGGTGGCTAAACTCAGTTCTGGAGTTCCGTAGCTGTGGTGTTGACTACTTTGAAGTACCACGAGGACTGTTCATCGCTAACTCACTTATAATTTCAATAGTAATATCCATCCATCCATTTTCTAAACCGCTTGTCCTGGTGAGGGTCACGGTGGCAGCAGTCCAAGGAGAGTGGACCAGACATCCCTTTCCTCAACAACAGATCCCAGCTCTTCCTGGGGCATTCCCAGGCGTTCCCAGGCCACCCTGGGAATAGTAATAATAATAGTAAATAGTAAATAATAGTAATAATAATAATAGTAAATTAATATTAATTCACACATTATTCGCTCATTGTTTAACGCATTTGTTGGAAGAGAGAACAACTCAGAAGGACGAGGAAACCACATTAAGGTGCGGGAACGTAGACGCGTGGTTAGTCGGCGCCAACAATTTGTCACACACTGTGACCGATATATTATGTTATTTATTAATTAATGAGTGAGGAAACTGGATACCCCGGGTGGAAACACATGCAGAACTCTAACGCAGAAAGGCGCCTAAGGCAGAAATCGACTCGTGGAGGATCTTCTTTCTGAGGTGCAGATGTTACCACTGCGCCACCCTGCCCAATTAATCAGAGCTCAGATTTAAGCAGGATTACGGCTCAACAGTGCTTTGATGGGTGACCACAACGTATAAAGAGGGTTATATTAAGGATGGACGCCTATCTGGTGGGCAGCATAGGATCGTGCATCAAAATACATTGTTGTACTGTCCCCTCTATGTTGTCAATACTAATGTGTACTTTTGTATCTATTCAGCACGTGCTCTGAATCTGGAATCCATTGCCAATATGATGAATCAGGTAAACCACAGTACTTTTGGATCAAATATTACTCGCTAACCACAATGATAATAACACCTTGTGGTGATTAAGATGCACAACCCATTATCCAATGTTTGAAATATGTATCATGTAATTGATATATGCAACATCAGAATTAAGTGTGTTTGAAAAGAGCACACTTTACTTGAATCATGCCTCGTGAACAGCTTCTTCTTTGCGATTCTTCGAAGCACGATGGTCAGCCTCTGGACATCGTTGTCTTTCAGCTCGGCCTCGAAGTGTTTGGTAGAATTCGCAGGCAATACCAGGTACTACCTGACAGGGAACAGCTAATGAAATAACACTTTCTTTTCTTGCAGTCTGCTTTTGCACGTACAACGGAGTCGAGTATTCAGTCGGAGCACACATTGACTTGGGTTACAATTGTCAAATTGCCGTTTGTAATGCCACTGGAGAGATTTATTATTACACAAGTTGCAACACCGCCAGCACCACGGAACCACCAACCGCCACCCCAATCATAACTACGACCCCTGTAATATCAACGACCAGCCAATCAACAACAAGCACTACCCCTATTATAACAGTCACCACCACTGAACCAACAACTATCACCCCAATCATAACTACGACCCCTGTAATAACATCGACCAGCCCAACAACAACAAGCACTACCCCTATTATAACAGTCACCACCACTGAACCAACAACTACCACCCCAATCATAACTATGACCCCTGTAATAACGACTAGCCCAACAACAAGCACTACCCCTATTATAACAGTCTACACCACTGAACCAACAACTACCACCCCAATCATAACTACGACCCCTGTAATAACGACTAGCCCAACAACAAGCACTACCCCTATTATAACAGTCACCACCACTGAACCAACAACTACAACCTCAATCACCACCACGACCCCTGTAATAATCACAAGCAGCCTCACAACAGTCAGCACCACTGAACCAACAACCACCACCGTGAAATCAACCACCTCTACGCCATGGGTGCCTCCATCTGACTGCATATACCTAAATCCTCCCCGGCAGGTAAGGTCAAGGAGTGTGTGTTTATAAACATATCTTTCTATGTTTTAACATTTACTAGTGTTATTGTTCATATTCTATCACCGTGTTCAATGACAGCCAATGCATACATAAAAAATATGGAATCCTCCTTGTGTCTTGTAAAACCCAATATTAATACATGATATACGTTTTACTTGAACGTCTTTCTGTCTGTCTCATCTAAATTAATCCTTGAACATGTGGCTTAATCATATTTCAAAACCCTTTTGCTTTGTAGTATCTGGAGCAGTGGAAAATTGACAGCTGCACAATCGCAACGTGCAGAGGAGGCAGTAACGTTGAGATGGTGGCAGTCGCATGTCCAAAACAAAGCAAGCCAAGATGTGTGAACGGTCATGAGCCAAAGGAGGTCCGTGACAACGACGGCTGCTGCATCCATTACGAATGTGAATGTAAGTTGATGCCAGGAACATATTAATGTTACAATCATTACGAGGCATGCTCTATCCACTGCTGGAAGAAGCCTTCTCCACGATGTCGCAATCCATCGTGGCCTCACAACGTTGCAATGCTATCTTGCTGCGTGTCCACGGTCGACATTCTTTCGGCCGTGTCGTCTCTCCGTCGGCTGCCAAGTCATCACAGATCTCATCCATCAGACATCGTCCCATCGAGTTGACGTATCCTGCCGAAGCCAAGTTTATTTTCTTACCAGTCAGAATTATGTCTCTAATTTGAGTTTGTTCCCTGATCCATGTGCTTCTACTACGAATATAATTTGTTGCCAGAAGAAAATAATTACTATTGTTATACGTACATTTATACTGCTTCTGTGGACTGCAATCGGCTCATAATTGGAGGCCTGAACGTGCCTCCAACGTGGGAGGCGAGACGTCAGTATAAACGGGTGTCATTCCGAGAGCTTAAAGCAGTGATATCTGAAGTCTAAACTGCTGACCAGCCCACCAGCGCCTTCTTATCTTACTATACATCCTGTAGCTGCTTTGAATATTTATCTACAAATCTGATTTAATATGTTTGCAATGTATTGTGTAGCAGGTTGGCGCAGTGTTACATTTACGCTTCACAGAATTAAAGTCCCGCCTCGGGTGCCTTTCTGATGGGGTTTGTGTGTTCTCCACCATGTTCTGCGTGGGTTCCTCCGGGTTCTCCCGCAATCTTTCATAACTAAAAATAACCCTTCATTAATTGGCTGATAACATTATATTCGGCACAGTCTGCTAAATGTTGGCGTCAGCTAACTGTGCGGCTGCCTTCCTCCCCCTCACCTCCCTGTGTTTGTCTCGCGTCTTTGAGTCGTTTTCTCTTTCAACGGATACCTTCGAATACCTTGCGCGTTATTGTGATATTAGAGGTCATCAAATTAATTGAAACTGCACGTGGTTGCTTCTCCTTCAGGCATCTGCTCGGCGTGGGGCGACCCACACTACACGACGTTTGACGGCACATACTACACCTTCACGGACAACTGCACGTACGTGCTGGTGGAACAGATCATTCCCGTGCTGCCAGACTTCCGTGTCACCGTGGAAAACTTCAGGGGCTGCTCTGGGGGTGGGCCGGCCTGCCCTCGGAGCATCACCGTCTCCTACAACGGCACCACCGTCAACATAGGAAGCTCTGACCGGAGAGTTAAGCCCGTGGTGAGCCCCTCCTTTCACGAATTGGCCAGTCAACTAAACGCCATGTAAATCACTGGCCCTGCTGAGATGTAGCTTTTCGTTGCCTTGAGGGGAGTGTAATTTGGTTATTCTGCCTGCAGCGCAGGGGCACAGCGTACCTGAGATGCTGGGGTGTGTCTTGGATAGTGAATACATTGGGGTGGTTATTGGTTAGAGCACGGTGCCAAGGATTATAGCAGTCGTGGGTAATAGGGCTATGGACAAGGGGGGTTGTGTTGTAATATAATGTTTCTTAATCTATCCAAATGCTCGATACTGAGGCTACCGGTTATGTTTGACAGCGTATTTAAAGTTGCGTCACGAGTGTAATCAGCAATTGCCCTCACCTTATCGAAGGGAGAAAAACATGGACTTAAAAAAATACCATGATTCTAGTTCCAATATTTTGTGGGAATCTCCTTGACCAAATCTAAACATGTTGTGTGTTTCTGGGACATCCACACAGACTGCACATCTGGGACAGCACAGTGTAGTACTGCCAACATTTATATGACAACCATCGTAAACACGCTGCACAGTGGATAGTGCTGCAGCAAGAAGGACCTGGGTTCGTTTTCCAGCTCGGGAGTGCCTGTTCTCCCCGTGTCAATGTGGGTTCTTACCGGGTACTCGGGTTTCCTCCCACAGTCCAAAGGCATGCTGCCTAGGTTAATTGGCCTGGCTAAATTTCCCCGATGCCCTGCTATGGATTGGCGTCCTGCCCTGGGTATAGCACTGCCTTCTGCCCTGTGTCAGCCGGGACAGACTGCATCCCCCCATGACCCTGTATAGGATTAAGCGCATGCTGATGTTGATCAAAAACAAAAACATTTATTTGCTAGATGCTTCCATAGTTATTTGTATCAAAAGCATTGTACTTGTTATGTCTTAACCACCGCTTTGATAATGTTCAAGACTATATTACATAGCAGACTTGTAGCAGTGTTAATTTGTATGTATTTGTACAATTTGTTACATTAATTGTTTTGAGCAATCCATTTACGAGTACGCCTGACCGCTCAACTTGAGAGATGAGTTTTAAAGACCATGTTTTAGTTATTACAGTGTTATTACATTTAAGCTGATCACAGAGCATTTCAATTGCACAACACAATTGTTCTCACGTTGTCAAGGAAGTTTGCCTCATCTAATAATCATGTTGTGCAATTTCTGACGTTTTTGTGGTTTGTGATGTTGAACATTTTTTGGATGCTATTTTAGTGAATTATGCTAATATAATAATAATTTATATTTTAGGTGAAGGAATGCACTTCAAAGGGTACAGATCTGAGCTGTATGGCGACTTATGTCACGGGTTTCACAGGAGGTTTAATGTTATCTCCCTAAGAAACATCTTCAAAATACATAGCCTCTTGCGACACAATGCCAAACTAAAGTGCCACATTGCTACTACCCAATGAAGCCAGAATGTTTTAAATCGCATACCAGTCGATCACACAACAGACATGTCATGTTATGACGTGCAATGCCACAGTAGTACCTTGTCTTCCAAACATGCAAATACAAATCTTTAAGAAGTGCAAATCCACAACTCAAAACCAGAACGGCCACACAGTAAGAAAATATGCGTAGATATTCATTTGGATCCATAACATGCAAGATACAGTAAAATATGTCCTCGTCAGTAAGACGCACAATGCTTTGTTTCCAGTATATCTGATCGACACCGAAACAATGTATCCAGCAACCATGCTGCACTATACGCATCGGTAGCAGGTGCAACAGTGGGGTGCAATTGTGGCTGTATTTAGACAACCTTGACAAGAACATTTGTGAGGCTCTTACGATTAGATTTGCATATAAGTGGTGCTGAGGAATCGGTCCGTGTGATCGGCCAGCCAATGACACAGCTGCACAAATGCAGTTTTAAACAAAACATATTTTTAAAATATATTAGAATGATAAATGAGACTTTTACAATGCTTTTTCACAGGTGAAGTTCAATGGATATACCGTCACTCCTTTGTACTCTGAAAATGGGCTGATTGTGACCAGCTCTGGCATCTCTGCTCGGCTAGATATCCCAGAAATAGAAGCTGTCATCACGTTTGAGTATGTGCGATTTGCCATCACACTTCCTTACAAGTTCTTCTTCAACAACACCCAGGGGCAGTGTGGTAGGTGTTTACTTTAACATGTATACTGTGAATAGTATTAGATTATTTTGACATGTATTAATTGTAATTTATCATACTGTCTAACCGAAATTAAAACAGATTTTCTTCATAACCCCATGCAGGTTCTCGAATCGTTCCAACTTTACAATGCAGTGTACACATTTACAATGCAGTATTTGAATGTGGAGTGGTGCGGTGCTTAGTACTCTATGCGTTGAACCTACTGACCTGAGATAGATTTCTGGCCACACAGCGTATCAGTGGCATGTGATAGTTGAACCAATCCTACCTGTTCCCCCTTCTATGTCCGCCTTGCCTGCGCTGACCAGCGTAGTGAACTATGATCAAACAAATCTCCATGCCCAACACATGCGGGTGTTGGTAGGCCATCTTCCAGCAATGCATCGTCAAAGGGCTGTAAATTACAACTCGTAACCAATCTGTCCACATGTACTTGTGTACGTTAGCTCAGACAATATGAGTTTACATACGAAGGAAATGTGACGAATATCAAATAACGCATTATTATTATTATTGCACACAGGCACATGCACCAACGACAGAAATGATGATTGCAGAATGCGCAACGGAGCCATAAAACCTTGCAAGACAATGGCACTCGACTGGAAAGTGTCGGATCCTCCCTGCGAGACATTCACTGGCCCTACGCCCACACCAATTGGTCCATGCCCTCCGCAGCCGCTCTGCGATCTCATCACCAGCGAGTGAGTGTGTGCGTGCCCGCTTGCAACGAGGGTATGCTGCTACGTCTTGGACGTACGGTCGGGAAAGCGAGCTGGGATAGTGTGAGGAACGAGCACATCTCAGACACGTGGTAGGCAGGAGATCTGCTCGACCGGGAAAGAGCAGAAAATACCTGAGTGGCATCGTGCGATGACTGATTTTGTGATATTGTCAGATAAATGAACACCGCTTGCCCAGAGAAATAAGACCAAGGGGGAGGTGAAGGAACAGATGCAAAGTTAATGTCTAAAGGTGGAATTAAATCGAGGGGTATAATGATTAACTCCCCTCCCTTGCAAAGCTGGACATTTGAAGACTGGTTAGGATTGTACATGTTCATTTGATTTAAGGATCCAATATTTTTTACTCTACAGTGAGTGGTGGTGACATTAGTGGCTGCACGTGCATAGGTGGTGCATCTGCCAGTGATCTCAGTCAGGCAACCCATGGCACCTGAGTCTGTCCCATAAACCTGCCAGCGAGCCTTTGACACTTCACGTAGCCTCAAAGTGCATATGGCCTGGCACAAGCGCCGTGTTGATGTAACCGCCACTTAGTGGTGAATGGCGGTTGCTGTTGTGGTCATGAGACAGCTTTAGGAGAGAGTTCGTGTAGACTACAGTGGTTTACTATATGGTCCATAGTACTAAGATAGTAATGCATCGATGCATCATTTTACCCATAGTTAAATATATTTCAACGTGCTTATCTTAAACAAATTGTGTCTCCTGCTCGCTAGCATACTGGCCGTGCATATAGATAGCCAGTGCCAAGGAAATAATGTTGCAATGTTATGCAAAAATCATCAATCTACAGCGATCATTGTAATGTAATACGACCTATCAACAAATACACACACCCACATTCAGAGCATGATTGCCAACTTTCTATGGTGACAGCAAAACCAACTCTTTGTTTAAATAACAAATGTACTGCCATAGGATGGCTTGTTTCTTTATTTATTAATATACCGGCTGCTGCACACAGCGGCAATGCAGTACTTATCATAGAACGATTGTCGAGTTCCTACTCTGTACTACATATATTGTGATTGGCAATCAATTACTTTTCTCTCAAACATCAATAATCACTCACAGTGATCTCTAATGCTGGTCATCGAGGCATCCCTTGCCAGGAAAATCGATTGTGCACTGATATTACTTTGTCGCAGCTATATGAGTTTGAGATTTTGGTTTTAGTTTGGCACGCATTGACGTGCAGTGAAGACATTGCCCTGAGGATGGAAGCATCAGGCACATATTCCTTCCCTCTGTGTATAATCCGTGAATCCTTGTACACTGACGGGGATGTAACTTACACCTGTCTAATGTTAATCTCCTTGCCCTTTCCCCAAAACCACAGCATCTTTGCAGAATGCAGGAAAGTAATTGATCCAAATCCATTCGTGTTGGGATGCCAATACGACTGGGATGCGACTTGCAAGAAAGACATCCCGTGCCTGAGCATCAAGGCTTACGCCAGCCAGTGTCTTGACCGTGGCATCTGCATCGACTGGAGGAAATTCACCAACAACAGCTGCGGTTAGTATCCATGTTGTGTAGTGTGCCTTCGATAAAACCCTTTCATAGCTCTGCAATAAATTTTGGGATTATATGGTGTGTTGTATGGCATGATGCCTCTGATGTTTTGTTCAATGTACAAAGTGCTTTTTTTAGATAGCGTCAGGCTTCCTCCATGTGCTCTGGGCCTCTTCGGAAAAATGAATTGAGCTCCCAGCACAAGGTGCGAAATGTCAGATATATAACGTTAACGCTAACCCAAAAAGACATCGGAAAGTTATACATCACAACTGCGAAAACTGCGTCGTGAGTAGTAGAATCTTCTCACCCAGTGTCCATTTTTAAATCAAGCCTGAAGACATATCTCCCAGCCAACGTTGTATATGTGTAACGGCTCAGGCCACTAAAGAGAGATTTGTCTTTGCAGCCTACACATGCCCCACTGGGAAGGTGTACAATGCGTGTGGACCCTCAATTCCACCCACCTGTGAAAACATGTAAGACGCTACCCCCCAACTCCCTTAATCTTTCCAATGATGTAACCTCTTACTCCCTACTATTTCTATTACAGCAATAGTATTTTGTGCTTTTATAACAACATTGTTGACTGGCTAACATGACTACCTAGAGGCATAACATACACTTTCAAGTGTGTAGAGAAGAAAATGCAAATCTGTTTTTCTTTCTAACATTTTACCCATATATTGCACCACGTACTTAGGAACAACGTGGAGTTGAACGATCTGAAAAAGATGCAGGACGAAGGCTGCTACTGCCCAGAGGGAACGGTACTCCACAACAGCCAGACGGACATCTGCACCCCGAATTGCGGTGAGGATCTCACCCCGAGCAACTCCTAGGACAGTGCATATAAATGCTATTATTATTATTATATTAAACGATCTAAAATGTACTGGAAAATACCACATTGAGTTGTTATCTGGTTCTAAGTGCTTTACGATAAGATTGTTTACATTCTTAACTGTGTTTTGTTTACTTGTGCTGTGATTATTCTTGATAGTATGCACCGGTCCGGATGGATTTCCAAAGCAGGTAATAAACAAAACTTCAATGGCCAGCACACTTTTACAACGTTGCTTCTGCATTGTAGTATGTTTTTACAGCTTGACATGGCTATACCGAAAGAGCAGCTATTAAACATTGCTTCTTTTTCAGTCACGTGGTAGTCTCTATTCACAAATAATGTCCATGCAATGCAGAAAGAAAACCTTGCAGTGATCATACATCTGCAACATACATGCGCGACCACACGCACACACACATCATTCAGGCGGTACAATGTAACATGACCTTGAAGACATGAGTAATTTTGATAAATGTAATCGTATATTTAATGATAACACGAGTTAATTCGTGAACAAGAGGATTCTATTTTAAGTGCAACGTTACTTTGAAACTCGAACTTGTAATAAATAACTGACAGCAGGTATTCTCTGTCATGTGAACTCAAGCTGTGCAGCGAAATTGCTCTGAATATTATAATGCATTAGGTTTGACACGTCATTCATATATTAATGCGTAAAATGCCCAGGATGCAGCGTATGTGGAGTGCTAGATACATGAATGTAAAGAAACGTACCATACATGCACGTATCCATTTAACAAAGACACAATGTATACCTTGCTGAGGCATATCAAGACACCGATATAATTTAAAGGGAAGGGTGCAGCCCTGCAATTGCTTGCTCATGCCAAATGCTGGTTGAAAGAGGGACTCTAAAAAGCGCTTTCATTGCACAGTAACGGGCTCTCTAGAGCTCCCTCTACGATAAATTTGGCTTAATCTTCCACGCTGGCTAGATATCTCACACATCCATAACATTGCATGAAACTGTATATAACAGACCAAGTGTTTGTTTGTATACATGCATGTCTGCAGTGAGGATACAAGATTTGAATGCTTCATAATAATAATCTACTTTTGTAACGCGTGCAAATTGTATCGATGTCTTATATGAGCTTAACATTCCACTTATCGATTACTCTTATGAACCTTTAACACGACTATTTCTGCTTTAAATTCCCACTTTTTCACTTGTACTATCAGCGTGTAACACATTCAAGAACGTGTTACACGCTTTGAACGAGATCGACCATAGGGCGGGTACTCTGCTAGTACACATGGTAACAGTACCGTGGAAACACGCCGTGTGCCCCACAGTTTGGCGACAAGTGGATCAGCAACTGCATGGACTGCGTTTGCGACAGGCGCAGCAACTCGGTGGTGTGCGTCAACCACACCTGCCCGAGTGTGCCCAAGCCGAAGTGCAAGGGAGATGGAATGACTCTGGTGCAGATCCCAAACCCCAGCGATGCCTGCTGCACATCCCTGCAATGCCGTATGAGACACACAGGACACCCGCAGGCTCCGTGTGGTTGCAGGCGCAACGAGCCCAGTTTGACTGAGGTCTGTCTCCTCAAATTTGCCACGGACGCTCATGGCTCTGCTCCTCCACATAGGGCATCAATTGCAAGCCGCTGTTGTTGTTGTGGATTTGTATTTTTCAGTACAGTAGTTGTGTTATCACCTCCCCGCCCGATGATTAATTTATAGATATAGTCCATCCATCAATTGTCAGAAACCGCTTAATCCTGTACAGGGTCACGGGGAGCCGGAGCCTATCCCGGCAGATACAGGGCGCAAGGCAGCATAGTCCATATGATTTCGACCGAGGTACAACAACAAACACTGTTCACCACTGAGTGGCTGTAATGTCACAATACTACGTGTCCCATGCCAGGTGCACAGATATACAACACACACATACACACATTTAAATGTTGTGTTAATACTACAACTGTGAAGTGCGATGCATGTTTCATAGATTTTTGTAATGCTTTACTAAATGATAAAACATAATAATGCATTGATTACTAAACATGTATGTATTTTGTTTTTATATATCCAGAATGCAACAGCAATCTGTGCGTTATTAAAGGCAAGACCTGTTCGGTGGGCTACAAGACAGTGGTGAAAATGGATGAAGAAGACTGCTGCCCTGTGACTGAATGCGGTAAGTTTGTTGAGTTATCACAAGTGTCAGCCAAGTATGGATTAAACACAACATGTAATTATATTTGCTTGAGCTCCATAAATAGTAAAATTGACCAAATATTATGGCGTAGGCGATGTAATGGCTTTCATGGTCTCGAATCAATGGCTTTATTGTTGTACGTGTCTATATTTTTAAAAGATAGTCATTAAAGTTCGCACGTGAATTCTCAAAATAATTTTGTAAACTAATTGACGACTGTTTATCTCTTGCAGTTCAATTAAACGTTTGCGTGCTTCACTCATCAACCTTTGAGGTAAGCGTCAAACAAGGATTTTCCCAGTGCTCTTCCAGTCCCGACGCAATGATCCAGGGTATCCACAGGGGCATCATCAAGTTTTAAAGACAAAAATAGATAATCAGACTGTGATGGACTGGCGTCCCATCCTTGGTATAGCCCTGCCTTGTGCCCTGTGTCTGCCGGGATAGGCTCTGGCTCACCGCAACCTTGTACAGGATTAAGCGGTTCTGACAATGGATGGATAGATAATCAGACCGCAGTTTGAACTCCGTGGTTTGAATATCGGAGTTACGTGAAAGATAAAGTGTTTGCCAAGGAATGAAATGCGTGAGTAGTAATCTACACTGGTACCAAACAGAAGGACTCAAAACAGCCACACCCGAGATGTTAACGAAAACGTGGCATCCTATTCTGCTGCTCACGCAACATTCTAAACGCACCATAGTTAGTCCACCAATAAGTCATGGGTTAAAGTCGTGGGTTAAAGCGTGGGTACTCCCACCTCTTCCGAAACAACCGGTCAACAAGCAAGAGTCCTCGGGGGTCTCTTGCAGTCAAGGATGACGTCCGTCGGGCTTGTGGGTCTCTAAGGTCACTGAGAAGTCCAATCCTGGAGGCACAGGCTCTGCCACAGCGGCTACGTGCGGGTACATGCCTACCTCTCACGGAAGAGTAGACTGTCTTGCTTGTTCTCGTGGAGGCATGAGTAAGACATTGCAGGGCTACACCTTTACCCTTCAGCTTCTATCGCTGAAACTGAGGTGCGCACGCTGACGGGTCGCCGTGTTTCGCGCAGGTCGGGGAGGTCATGCCGTCCGCCAATACGTGCAAGACGTGCGTTTGCGGAGCCGTGAAGGACAAAGTGACTGGATTCCACGTGAAGACGTGCACGCGCGTGCCGTGCATCACGGACTGTCAGCTGGTAAGCACCCCGGCACGCCGACGGATTCCAAGCAGCCTCCCCGTGGGGACCCATTCCACCTTACGCACGCCAAGCAAAGAACAAAGTCTGTAGAGACCACGCGCGGTAAAGCTGTCTCTCGAATATTCGTTTTAAGATCGGTCAAAAGTGATCTCCGTCTGGTCAGCGAAAAGTGATAGTACCTACCTCTCAACTGTGGTGTTGGTTTGAGATCAGACGACTTATTGTGAAAGAACAAGGACTTGCTGGTGGGTCGGATGCCCTTGTGTGACCCAGTAAAGTGATATTCTACCATCTTGTAAAGGGCAGCATCCACAAAGATGATGGCAAAAAACACACCGAACAAGTTGATGTTGATACCTTAGAACATAAATAAATATACATTAAAGTAGACCATCTCTTCAGGCAGTGACTTTTCTTTGAAGTTGAGCGAGAGGTTAGAAATGTCGACTAACTTACAGAGGGAGACCAAACTTTACCATTTGGTGCCTTGAAAACACTCGGAACTCTGAATAACGCTGACATACTGACATGGGTTTTTTTAATACATGAGCTGTTTTCTGCGAGCACACATTTTGAATAGCCAACAAAAACGTAACCCATTTAATTGTATGGATGTATCATAGGAGCATAACAATGGGAGTTCAATGGCTTACTTAGCCTTATTTAACGCACTTATTCCATTTATTCAATAGAGTCTTTTCAAGTTGACAGCCACGACAGTTTAATTTATAATGTATGCAGGTAATTTCTTGCTCAAATTTAAGTCGAAGGCTTTCTTGACCAATGTTATCCATAGTATAGCTCTGTTTATGAGTTTAGGTGACGTGCTCAGTTGAGCATTGAGGCTGTGCTTATCTCATGTTTTGTGTCCTCCGGCAGTGGCCGAAATTCCACATTCTTATGATAGGTGTGAGTCGATGCATAGGATAAACAACGATTGAATTCGCCACAAAGTGATGCAGGGGTACTCATTGGGCTAAACCAACCTCTAACCAGGAGGTAAACTCGCAATCTTATGATTGCAAGTCACTTGGTCTATCGTTGAAGCTACCGGTAGATCCAATTAAAGTTTGTACACCATAGGCCTTTTAAACCTGTAATGCCAACGTATTGTCTGAGTCATGTGGCCTAACAACACATCTCCAGTTAAAACAAGTGAAATTATTTCTGTGTGGATATTTATTTGAGTTTCTTGTAACGTTTAAAGCTATTTTACATTTCAACTTTATGGCTCGTATGCAAAACGGTTAACAGGATTACATGATTATTGTATACAACATTTTGAATTTAACCCACATGTCTTAAGGCTTATAGTGCTTGTTTGTCTCCCCCGCTCTCTCCAAGTTATTAATTATGTATTGATTTTCTCTCCAGGGCTATGAATACGTGGAAAATAGCGGAACGTGCTGTGGAACCTGCAACCAGACGCAATGCATTGTTCCTCTTCCTCAGCAGTCCCCAGTCCTCCTGAAGGTACCTGGCCATTAACAGATGAAGGGAATTATTTATAGCAGAGTGTGTTTACAACATTTTTTTTACTAGAAACAAGGGAGATATTCAATGCTTTTTCTCTGACAAAATCATGATGCCAGACAACTTAATGAAAGACAGCGTACTCAAGGGTCTCAGTGTGAATATATATTAATGTTTTCGGGTCTTAGCTAGAGATAAGATGAGTTAAAAACACTACTTGTATGTAATATGTATACACATGAATCAATAGGTAAATGGTTCATGTGCACACGTGACAGCCTTTTTTTTTCGCTGCTTTACAACAAAAATACAGTTGGTTGCCAAAAAGGGAATGGCCATTTACAACGAATCAATGTCTCAGAAAATCCAGTGTGTTATCCACTTTGAAAGTGCCTTACAGTCTGAGAAGATCTCAAGCGATAAAATGCTTTAGGCATGGATAGCATTTGGATGCGCAACCATGAAGTGAATGCAGTTTTCGGTCGCTGAGAGTGAGTGGCATTAGATGCTCTGCAGACGGCCAAGGCCCCTTTCAGGAAACTGTCATTGCTCTTTTGCACTGACTCATCTCTGTCTCTCTCTTGCTCTTCAAGTCAAGAGTTAATACCTGGCTTTCGACCGACCATTTCTGTCAATCCTAAAGATCAGTGATGGCATTACATTCTCGCAGCGCGCCCATTCCAATGCTGCCCATTCACCTTCACAAAAACACATTCCTTTCATTTTACCGTGATCGAATATCGCACATGCCTTGGGCAGAAAGACTGGTCTTGCCCGAGGCGGTTCGATTCCATAATATCTAGAAAGCACTGTGTGGCAATATGTTGGCGCCGGCAAACCGCCTGGCTGCCTCCTCTTGACTCTCTGCGCTTTCCTCGCGCCTCTGAGTCGTTCTCTCGTTGAATTAATAACCTCAACATTGAATTAATATGTGCGCGTTATAAATTAATACAATTATTAATATTTTTTGTACGGCGACTTGAGGTGTTGTTGCATGTAAACGCTTGATCCGTTACAATTGTACATGATCCAGATTGAGATGGTGCTTTACAGCACTCTTTCATGGAAAGTGTCGTATCTGGGAAGAGGTGTTGAACCAAAAGCTCCGTGTACCCGGTGGACAGTTTGAAGATCCCGTGATGCTCTTTGATAAGAGCTTTGTAATGCGTACCCTGGGATCCTGGCAAAACCCCCACTACTATTTATTCACGAGAAATATGACCCAGCCAAATTGCCCCCACATTGATAATTCATGTAATGCACTTGGCCACTCAGGGGACTCGAAGTCTCAGTTGAAGTGTTCTAATTGATAATAACAATGACGACTCACTAAAGTGACTGTTTTACAAGATCCCGTGAATGTTTTATGTTACACAGCCTTCTGAAACGTGGTCTCCGGACAACTGTACCAAGTTCAAGTGTGAACTCACGGCTGCTGGGATTCCAATGACGTCTGTGGCAAACATCACGTGTCCAAGCTTCGATCCCGAGACGTGTCTAGATGTAAGTAAAGCCAAAGGTGTTCTATTCCTCACCTAATCCACATTGTGGGTTCAACTGTGGGTTAACAATGGGGGCATTGTAGAATACCCTCCAGGTGCTTTACTGAGGGTGCCTATGACTAAATCACCTGGAATGCCTACGATCTCATGAGCTCTCACAGGCCAAGCAGGTTTAATCGAGGATAGTGCTCCGATGGGGGGCACGGTGGCGTGGTGAGTAGCGCTGCCACCTCATAGCAAGAAGGACCCGGTTCAAATCCTGGCTCGGTTGCCTTTCTGTGTGCAGTTTGCATGTGTTGTCATAAGCTATGCATGGTTACCACGTGCGTCCATTTGTATATACCCATGCGCAAATATCTTCAGCAAAGAAAAAAACCCTGGTGTACTTAAATATGTAATAACTGTTAACTCTCCTGTTCCTTGCAGGGAACAATAACCCTGGATCAAAATGGCTGCTGCAGGCAATGTAAGTACCATGTAATTATTATTATTATTTCGAGTTTTCCACATTTCCCATTTTCCCACTTGCCCCACTGAAAACTGACCGCCCTGCAATTCTGCTGTGTTCCTGTATTTGTTTTTAAAGGTGAGAGACAAAGTGGCTCTTGCAAAGCAATCGTATCGAACAAGACGATTGAACAAAAGGGCTGCAGGAGTCGGGAGCCGATGCCGGTGACTGTGTGCGAGGGGGCATGCCCGACGTCTTCCATGTAAGGCCAGCTACATTTCACCCTTACACCTCCATACACCTCCATACACAGACATCGTCAGCAGAGATGATTGTACTTTCATGGATGCTGCCGTTGGTGTAGTGGTTAGCGCAGGAGACCTTCGATGCAGTCACCGGTGTGATCTCCACGACGTGGCAGCTGCAAAACGGTGCAAGTTTCTTACATCTTCCCCTCCTCCAGGTTGACCCGGGTAGGCTGGTTTCACACCAGTAGCTGGGGTATCGGAATAAAATGTCACGGCCGCGTGTCCTTTCTGACACCCACCTCCTTTAGTCGGAGGGTTTCTAGATCTTTAATTGTCTGGAACCTCCAACCTAGACCTGGTCACCAAAGCAGGCCCTAGAAGTGCCAGACTCCGGGTGACGTAGCTCTGGGGTTCACTGTAACACGCAAATCCCTCCATCACGTTAATAATAATAATAATTGCATTTATATAGCGCCTTTCACCCGAGGGTCACAAAGCGCTGCACAAAGCTGCAGAGAGAACGACATGTCAACAACGACAGAGCACGGCAGTCAATCCATCCGCAGGTAGTATGTGGTAGATTCAAGTGTGGGTACACTCACGTCTTCAAAGACATCTCGGCAGCATGGAAGAGTAGGCCAAATACCCTCTAAAGGGAGTCTCTAGCACTCCCTGCAGTAAAGGGCTTTCCAACAGAAGTGGCATTAACACAAGATTGCAGTGCTGCAGCTTTACGTTGACACAGACGTTCACAAACACATTTACACGCCTGCAAACACACAGCAGTGATCCGTAAGTCTGTAGACAATATGATGCGTGCCTGCTTGCTATCGTCTGTTAATGGTATTGTCCTTGTTTGTCGGTGCGTGCGTTTTGCCCTGCGTCTGCACATCCATCAGCTACTCATCTAAGACCAACTCGATGATGCACACATGCAACTGCTGTCAGGAGTCCGAGACGGAGACGAGGAATGTGATCCTGATCTGCAGGAACAACACCGAGATAAACGCCGACTACCCATTTGTCACAAAATGTAACTGCAAAGTCACCCGCTGCAGTCGACCTTAGATGATGAACGCACTCGGTGGACGCACACGGACCCACTGAAACACATTTCGACACGGATTACCCGATGTATATACGAGTAGACCAGTGGTTCTCAAACTTTTTGGTATGGTGCCCCCCCTAATAAAGACCCCTGGTCCCAATAGCCTCCCACTCCTTCCATCCCCATAACCCGCCCACTCACCCCTCATCCCGTAAAGGGCTTGCACGCTCACTGGGCATTCTTTTCTGTTGTAATAATAAACATCTATCTATAACTCAGCTTACTAAAGCCACAATACATTAATCGCATACCCAATACCTCTAGTCAACACAGTGTTAGTAAAGTGTTTGTTTCATGATGCGTATGAGTGTTTTATGGCGCTCACTCTTTGTTTGCATGAGATTTGTTTTTTCCCGCACGGTATTCATGCCATTGCCACCACACCGCTGAAAGGTTGGGGAGTGCGTCACCCCACGGGTTTGAGAACCACTGCATTTATCCATGAGAGCATCCAGCGTGGTAGATGATGTAGTTCGCTGATGGGTGACAAATGAATGTGCACACTCACTTTGGGGTCTACAAAATGCTGCTTTATCTACCGTTTTAGGGTAATTCGTTGGCAATATTGCATATTAACAGGTGAATGATTTAGTGTTTGATTGCACTGTGTAAACGGCTATAGAATGGGGGATTTTAAAAGTGGGAAACGTATTTTAATCGTGTAATTGATACCGGGAAATATGGGGCAATTTAATGAAAGTACTTCGTCATGTGAAATGCTTCAATGCAATGCATAAATAAAGGTGTCAAACTCAACAATGAAACATGTATGAGATGTTATTTGTTATTCATTGTATTCAATTCATAGATGTGATGATAATCATCCTTTAATCACTCATTCAACTCATTTGTCCAAAGAGTGCACTGGGGTCCTAATGCAGAACACAATCCAGGGCATTTCCAAGAATTAGGAAACCTAACAGTCAACAGTTCAAACATTATTCTAATATACTGAAGTAGGTTTTCACGGCTTGACGTATGAGAACTGCTGTCCATAGCAATTCGGCGGGCCCAAAAGAACAACTATGGACAGCAAATTTCAATTATCCTAATATGTTTTGTTTACAACTTTGAAGGTAATCGTAGTTTTTGAAAACACATTCATTCGTTATCAATACCTGTAGAGGGTCAGTCAAGACCGGAGCCTATCCTGGCAGACACAGCGCACAAGGCAGAGTTATACCTAGGATGGGATGCCAGTCCATCATAGAGCACCGGGGCAATATAGTCAGACCTATGAACCTAGCTAGCAGCATGTTTTTGGATAATGGGAGGAAACCGAAGTATCCACGCAGACACGGGGAGAACATGCAAAGTCCACAGAGAAAGGCACCCAAGCAGGGGATCAAACCCGGGGCTAGATGTATCGGTTTAAATGGCCCGCTATCTAGGTTAAGCTAGGGTTGGCCGGTTGCCCTCCAATGATGGGGGTATTGGAGTAGAATGTTCCGGCCAGATCGCTTTCCTGACACCAAATCCTTTAGTCGGAGGGTCTTTGCATCGCGTTTTGGTTGAAACCGCCCCCCAGACCTGATCACCAAGGGATTCCCTAGCAGGAATGCCACACTCCAGTCCTGTTTACCAAGGGAAAACCGAGCAGGAGTACTAGACGTAAGGTGATATAACTCTGGGGTTCGTTGGCTATGAGTTCAACATTTTCCTATCACATGGGTGTTATTCATGTCCTCAGACATTCCTGTCATAATGGACCTCTTCTGTGTAAACAATTTTGGTAAACGTTGGACAGAGCCAATTGTGTCCACCAGTCTCAATGGATTGGTATTGTCTTTTTTTACTTAACTTTATTTAAATCTGCATGATCAACACTGGTCTAGAAGATGCAATGTCAAAATTTTGTCGAGTATGAAAGACAACTCATGCACACTTGAATACATTACTGGTATTCCATCAATGTCAACAATCGTAAAGACTGAACACACCCTATTATGCAATAAATTCTAGTGAACTGCCAAATATTTTTGAATGGCAAAGTTAAACAAGACGCTTCACTTTGTCTCACTCTGAAAATAGTGTCGTAAACCAACTGGTTTTAAAAGGAATTATGCATTTAAAAGACCTTTAGGGCAATATACGTAAAACAACCACTACAATGAGCACACTTTTATAAAACAATTACTTTGTTACTTTATGTTTCTAACATCTAATATATAAAAACAACCCAAGTGTTATACATGAGGGGAAGCATGTGTAGCATAGAATAAAGAGGGTCTAGAGACAGAGCTTGATAAGACAACTTTATGGGGGCCATGAATTCCCAACACCAGACTTTATGTTGTTTTTTTAAGTGGCTTGCCCAAAATGTTGAGCACCTGAGAATGTAATCACTGGAACATATTGTTTCCCATGAATATGTGCTATTCTGCAAGATTCCCGATAACAGTGAGAATACTTTCACAAGATATATACCCACAGGTCTGAACCATGCATGCAATGCTAGTAACACGATGCTTTTAAAGTTCACACAATGTAAGCCATTTAAACGGACAAGGGAACTTCGCAGACGATTGTTCACGGCATTAGGAGACAAACGAACGTTGCAGCCCCCATTAAATGCATATTAAATTACCTTCAGTGTATAGCTTATTGTAATGACTAAAACCCTAAGCATATGTGCCAATTAACGTTCTTTCAAGCAAAGTAAACTGAGTGGTAAATCTTGATTTTGATGGAATGAACAAGCGCTTTTGGCAATTAAATTTGGGTTAATTGTCCTGGTTTAAGGTGCTATATTAGAATACCATGTAATCCACACTACGCCGTTGAGCCTTATTATGACACCATTCGGCCAGAAAAAAACACCACCCTTAGCTTGCCATTGCTGTGCTAAGTCTCCCAAGGTATAGCCAACTTGAAGGATCGAATGGAATAAAAATGGTTGTATGAGCCACCCAACTAAATGTTCAAATCCATGCCACCCAGCAATCCCTCTCAGTTCAAATATATACATTGCAAACATGTTGACGTTGGCAATTGCTATGGATTTAATTTGAACCAAAGATTGCAAGCGCATATCAATCTTGAATGGTTGGGTTTTTTTTAGAAGGTGAACTAATTGTATGTACTGATGTAAGGTTTCACAGATTCATATATGATAATGGGGGTCAAGGTAGAAGCGTTCACGTCGCGACCCCTGTCAGGTAATACTTGGTGTTGCCTGCGAATTCTACCAAACACTTCGAAGCCAAGCTGAAAGACAACGATGTCCAGAAGCTGCCCATCGTGCTTTGAAGAATCGCAAAGAAGAAGATATATGATAATTGCTTTCAAAAGCTGTTCTTTCAGGATAGCCGTGTCGAGCGTTCCCTCTCTCACCTGTGTGATGTTGCACGTCCCACGTTGTAGGCATCTGAGTGCTTAGAACCACTGAGGATGCCTCCAACGTGGGAGGCGGAACAGCGCGAAGGACAGAGGGAACGCTCGGGAAGCGGCGAGGCAAGTTAAAACCAAGCATAAAAACCCTCAACCAAATGTTGCCATTTAAACAAACGTAAGCCGCCCTAAAATGTAATATTTGATGTGCAATCTAATGTAAAAGGGAGTGTCAACATTTTTGTTTCACCTTTGTGATCTTCTTCCTGGAACGCTGTCAGTGAGTGTCTTTCTGAAAGTATAATTTCACAAAGAGCTTTTAAATATCTAAAACGTATCTGAGAAGATTGTATCTGTGATGAAACATGACTATGCGCTTCGAGCCAGCTGTTGTTGATTTACTTGCACAATTCTGCATTTAAGATAAAAATCGTGCCTTTATATGTGCAGCCTTTTATAGTTGTATGGTTTTATTTCTCGCCCATTTATTCAACCATTAACAACTTTTGGCAAATATTTTAAGAAAATGTTCCTTAAACGTAACAAACCAGCAGTAATGAACCATGGATCAGGCACTGCTGGTTGAAGCTCCGCCTAAGCCATTTGCGTGTCCCATGGTCTTGCGAAGAAACCATCCATCTCACTTGCGCACCACAGATTATTTCCCGCGTCCATCTCCATGGTGGATGGCCCCTCGGATGTGATACGTGGATTGTCACAATCCATAGGTATAGCTCGTTTTTATGAATTAGTAAAGGGTTGTCACGTGAACAAAAACGTGCCGATTCGTTACTAGTTCAGCACACCGGTATGTTGGAGAGTGAACCCACAACATGTATAATGTAGGTACGACGTTTCGCTGATAGTTGCAATCAGCTTCATCAGGAACAAAGGATCTGGCGAGCCTTCGTGTTAAATTCACAATGTTATTGGTGTCGACCGACGGACATCGTCTATTTAGTGAAGTACGCCGTCCTAGCCCACTATTCTCAAAACAACATATCATGTCTCTAATTTGCATTTCTCAAATATATAATTAGTGGGAAGTTAAGCTGAAATAAAACATGCAAAGCGTTTATGTTTCCAGATACAATTTGCACAACAGATCTTAAAAAAAAAAACCTGTAAATAACTACAGCATATCCTCTAAAAAGGCAATACATTGCGAGCACTGACAAGTTTTCACTGTCGTTTTCACGGTTTTCTTTTGCGACATTTGGTTGTTTGTGTAAAAATGTTGTTCACGGTTGATATCGATTAACGTAAGGCAGCGTGAACAAAATAAACTAATTTCTAATTTTGGTACAAACTTTAGCAGTATATCTGTTGATTGATAGTAGAGCTTTAATATAAAAATGTGTTCTATATTGCGGCAACCCTCACTAGGAAACGCCAATTGAGATGGATGGATGGGGTTCTACATTTAAAGTATAGCAAAAGGAGTCGAAATTAGCGACATCAGTGTAGAGGCGCCACCTGCTGTTGTCTTACTGACAGCAATGTTGTAATGCCAAGTGGGAGAGTACAAGGAGGTATCTTCACAAGGGCATCACTCATTAATCAAGAATTACAATTAGACACCAGGTTTATCTGGTGCTTGAATGCTGTGGTTATGTATAAGATTAAAATGTATGCCAATGAGCCAACGCACAGCAATCCTGTAACGCGTGTAAAGTCAATGCACAGCAAGCGTTGTGAAATAATCGCACCCAAAATGATGATGAACACCTGGGACTCTTAGATTTAGATGCGATGTGCATCACTAATGCCACAGTGAACCCGTGGAGTTTTAGACGGATGAGACTCCTTAGAAAACAATCTTCATTCCACCGAGTGTGTGAGTGAGTGTGCTGTTTTATCAACGCAGCTGCAGCTGTTACCTGTTTATAATGCATTAATGGTAGATGGTACCTCTACAGACCATCCGGTATTTTGCATTGCAGCACAGCGTGACCAATTCAGACAGTGGGGCAGTAATGTCTGTCTGCTGGCGCCGGAGCTGTCCGGTTAAATTCAGGAGGTGCAAATTGTAGGTCAGAAACAAACCATCTGTCCATGTCAAGCAAATAACCAAACAGGATTGGGTGTGTATTTTACATCCTGGGAATAGCCTTGCTCTAATTTGCCCTTGAATGTAACAGGATGGTTGACGTGAAGACATTGTGTCTGATCCAAAGAGTCTGAAGCTCCCCACTTCCAAATGTAACACTGAGTGTTCTGTACAGAATTGTGCTGGGTGGGTTTAAAACGTCAAAACATATCATATATTTGAATTGTCCACTTGTCAAGAAACCTCATTAGATGTTTTTTCGTCAGAAAGCCTCACTGGGTCTCAACATAATTATTCAGCAGAATCGTGCATTGGGATGTATGGCTAGTGATATTTATGAATGGCATTCAGAAGGAAACCGTTATTCCTGGAGTAAACCCACACACACGAGGGATAACAGTCACATCTCCACACGGATGGATTTAGTAATCCATTGCTGCATTGCTCTCCCCTGGGAACTTGCAGTCGAAGCCTTCAATACCTATACATCCGAGGGAGTTTCCCATATAATTACACATAACCAGACTCAACCCTGCTTAGCTTATGAGACATATTACGAGTGAAAACGCTAAGGCTGATTTGGTTAAAGACACGTAGGCCAAGTTGTAGATTCTTGTTTGAATAAAATAACAATACATTAAAGACAAAATTCATATGACAATGCCAACCAACTGGCCTTTGACGTCATTGTTTTCCTAATCACAATTGTAGCAACATAGTTAGACTCAGAGGCAGTTATTCATGCAACAATAATGAACATTTTTACACCTTGAAAGAGGTCTCACAGCCTTCCTCCGAGGCTTCAGACAGACTGGCAAACTTGGATCTTACTCTCAGAAGGAGAATGTGCGTAACAAGCTGCAGTCAACTACCTTGGGAGCATACAGCATCCATAATGCAATGTGTGTGTGATCCCCATTGAGTGCGAGGCAGCTAATTACGTATGTGCAATACTAGCACTCGCGAATCTGAAATGAATTCGTAATGGGTTTTCTTTCAATTAGAGTCACTTGCAAGCTTCAAAATGAGACTGCATAAATTAGTTATCAAACCACGAGTTAAGGCCCTTTTAAAAAAAAAAACCTTTGATGCCTTTATTAGATGTTATTCGGGGCTACATTTTATTTCCAACACCAGTTGTGATTTATTTGAAGTGCGAAAATATATGCAGCCAGCTTTCCCAGTACACTATATACAATTCTGAGTACTGTTTAATAAAAGACAATGGATACATGCTTTGTGCTGCACATCAGTTTGGCATTTGGCGTGAATTAAATTGGTCCCGCACTATTTCAGTTATCGCCTTGCCAACACCATCAGTGACACAGCCCAGCACATTCATCACTTGTTGCAGAGGTTCACGGTTCGATTCCAGTAGCCGCCCTGGTTACAACTGTGGCGTTTGTTAACAATAAATATGCACCGTTTGCCTCTTCACGGTAGACGTTAAAGAACCCCGTGACGTCGTTTCCAAGAGTAGGCCATTGTATGACTGTGTAATGGAGCAAATTTTCAAATGAATCAATTGGGATTATACTCGGCAAGTATTGTTAGCTATTGGCAGACCACAGAGGTTGGGCAATTATTTGCTCCTGTTTTGCTTTCCGGCTTCTCTGTGTTTTTCCCCACCCCCGTTCAAATACCATGAGTATTACACATTTCCTTGTAAACATTGTGAGATGTAAATTAGCATTAATTATGCCATTATGTAACATAAGCGGTAACATGGATTACCAATGCTATCCGGAGTCATTGGTGTATTAAGTCGAACAAAATGTGTTAATCAAATTACATGTGGGGTTTTTTTTTCGTCCAATAAAATATCTTATATGGTTTCAATTTTCGAAGAGATAGCTGCAGCATAGTAAAATTAACATTTGACCTCAATCATGCTTGTGACCAGTGTGTTGTTATCTGCCTGTGCAAGTGAACAATTAAATTACATATTCTTTGGTTTTGTAGCCAGAATGTTACAACATTACACTTATTTTCTTTGTGTATTTGACATGAATGATAGCAGTCAGCTTTAACACAGCCATATTTTTGCAAAACATGGCTCCCGATTTCATTCACATGCAAATAAGTGAGGCTTTTTCACCTGTATTTCACCGAACATCTGTTGACTGGTAAAGCCCTGGTTGCAATAGAATAATGAATGCATTGGATAGGATTATCTGGTGTGCATGGCACTTTCCATCGCGACACTGCATTCAAAAAAAGGAAATAAATATTCATAATACAGTGTATAAATTATGGAAAGGCATGTTTATCAAATATGCATTTTAGCACAGTGCAGCAGTGTCTACACCTGCAAACAACTAGTACTGTATCTCAATTCAGAAAGGTTTGAGAAGTATCTTCATTTCATCATCTGCCATGATCTATCTACACTGTTGGATGAAGGCTTTCTCGAGCCATTGACATTTCTCATGGTCTCATACCTATCTCCTGAATAGAAGCACATTTCATTGCTCCCTCTCCATAGTGGATGTGCTCTTAGGCATGTTCCCTTACGTGATTGCCACTTCATTGAGCGTTTTTGAACACCAGTCATCATCGTTTGGTGGCGCAGAACGGTGGCGTGGCGAGTAGCATTGCCGCCTCAGTGAAAGTAGTGCCTGGGTTCGATTCTCAGCTCGAGCACCTTTCCGTGTGGAGTTTGCATGTTCTCCCAATGTCCGTGCCGGTTTTCGCTGGGTACCCCGGTTTCCTCCCACAGTCCAAAGAGACGCTGTTGCCTAGATTAATTGGCCTGCTGACTAAGTTTCCACACTAATACTATGTTAGTTGGCCTCAGTGAGGTGGGAATAAAATGGGACAACTACATACGCTACTTAAATAAGTACAAATAATTTATGTCATAGAGGGATGGGTGACAGCACGTATACATGAGTGGGATTCTAAGCCTGGGGGAATAAATCGTAGAGTTTTAAGATTCAAGACTGTATCAAACCACAATATAAAGATGTGCAGCGCCATTGTGAGGCATTGCTCATAGGGAACTTTATAAGTACTGTGGGTCACTATTATTTAATTATAATTATTATTATTCAGCAATAAGCCGTGACGATGAGGAAATCGATTAACTGTACGAAGAAACCGAGCAACTACCATAAGGGAGAAAAGCGAATCACCATACCACGATGAGCGACTTTCATGGAAAAATAGAGAAGAGCTGGTAAGTTTGGTACTGGTATGACGAATGAGAGGTGAGTGTCCACTAACATTCACAGGCAGAAAACACGTTAACAATTATTAAATAATCGAAGTATTCAATGAACACGGAGTTGCCCAAATGGTGAAATCAGAAACAAACGTCACTTGGTTTTATTGGATAAAACCAAGCTTGTCAAAGATGTATCTCTGTCCTCGACATATTTAATTAAAGTAGTGATCACAGGCTGGGTTGATGCATGTTGCACTCCAGCATGGTCTCAAAGTGAACTCTACAGGTTAGTACAAGAAACATCTAGGTCAACGGCAACCAAGTTTTATATAACCTCTACGCAACAGACTGAAATGTCTAAAGGAGCAAAATGGTTAAACAGATGTAAACACGTTAAACAATGCAATAACTAGCATGGTCATGGTTGACAACGAGAAAACGCGTTAACAAATGCAGAACTGATGATTTGAAAAGATTAGACGCGTTGAGGAAGAGGGGAAGATATAACATTACAGAGTTGCTAAATTAGAGAAATAGAATGAACAGCGCTGTAAAATTGGTGATAAATAATGAAGAAATAAATCCGAAAGGACAACAATAAATTATATGGGCTAAAACGCCAGTTGTTGCTGAGACATTTTAATCGAAAACTATTTAGACTCGGTGGGCAGTTCTCAGGGTTGGCCAAATTAGAGGCGCGAATACTGGGACTTCAAAGGGCTCCCTGGGACTGTGGCTTAGCAAACACTTAATTGCCATCCCACGCTCGTTTGATGCAGTGTATTTTCTTACCAGCATTCTTGTGCACAAGCAGACTCATCTTGTCTTTTTTGCCAAGAAAATTAACACAGTACATAACTAGACTTCAATTCTGAACGTAAGCAGACTGGATACATGGGCAAGTAGTCATGGCAAGTAATTTTCACGCATACTTCACTATGTATATTTTTCACACAGTGGACTTTGTACGGCTCTGCCAGAGGCTATTTGCAATTACTGTAATCGCACTGCCTTACATGTAAATATGTATAGAATGACCTCTGTCGACTGACGTTGTTTACTCTAAGCTTGTTATGGGCTTCACTCTTTTCACTGAACTTTTTCCTTATTAAAAAAAGTTCCGACAAGACCAGAGGAGTATTGCTCGTTTTAGTGGCTCACTCCAAAAGTGTGCTGTACTTTTAAGCAATAAGAAAAGATTACGTAAAGTACAAATGCCAAGCCACACTTTCAAACAACGCGGTCTATGGCTGTAAAGTTTAGAAATATTCTGGAAAAGTGCTTCATGGCAGAAAACATAAAGGACAAGAAAAAAAGACAAAACAAAATCTATGGTTTGCTTATTTGTATGTGATAGCTTATTTTGAATGTACACTAAAGTACGGCTTTAAGCTAGCTTATAGTTTACACAAAACAGAACCATGAGATAAGAACGCCTTAGGATATCTCATAATGCCTGAGGATGCCTCCAACGTGGGAGGCGAAACGTCGTGAAGGAGAGGTGGAGCGTCTGACACGGCTATCCAGAAAAACCAACTTTGGAAAGCAATTCTCATATATTGAGCTGTGAAAACCTACATTAGTAGGGAACTTGACATAGTCCCCATGATTCCAAGCGCCTATCGAGACCTCCACAAATTACATTAGACTGGGCCACACCTCCTCCCGTAAATTCACCATTTCATCAAAGTTGCTGCAATGAAGTCACCCAACAAAGCTTGAGCAGGGTGACCGTCTGCATTTTCACCGTCCGAACAGAATGAAATAATGACGAAACGAAGTCAGGATTCTGAAACCCATTAACTGTGTCACTCCAAACTGTCACGGAGTAGTGTATGTGCATGTTTACACGTCCACGTGTGTACATACGCGTGTGTGGGTGTGCCGTGACGCCCTTCTTGCCAAAAAAATGTGTCTGAAGGGTTTTGTTTTTTGTCCCAGCTGTCGGACTGCAGGGCCTTTAGCTGACCCTTACGTGTGACTCACTCGACAAATCCAGCCGGCTAGTCTTCTCATCGCTCACAGAGACAAATCAATATCAAGGTGGTGCCAGCTCTGTTTGCTAAATAAAGGCAGCGGTCTCGACTGAGAGAACGAAGAAGAAAAAAAGAACTAAATAGAAAAAAAACGAGATGACTTACATGGAATGATAATTGCCTGGTTCGAAGCAATCATATAAAACGTTCAAAGGGCTGAATATAGCCGTGGGGCATTCTCGGACGCTGCCTGGCTTTGAAATCAAGTGTTAATGCCCGATTTGTAATGTCACAGACTCGGATATACTGCTGAACATTGAGTACGCGCGTGTCCATTGAAGACATGAGTCTGTGATGTGCGTAACACGCACATACGCCAGTTAAGGTTGGAAAATTGTGCAATTTTAAACACACCGACGTCAACAAGTATCACTGGTGTAACCTGCATTATCAGAATGTATAATGAGCTTATAAGCAATAGATGAATTAAAGTAACATTTTAAGGACCTACAGGTTGTTGAAGTGTCTTTTTAATAAGGGAAGTGTGTGGTTTCATTGGACTTTATTCTGGGAGAATGAGGTGACTTAATGGTTATGACTTGTTCATTTGCAACTTACCAGTGTGTCATTGTTTCAAAAGTACATAAAATGTGGGTATTTTTTGTATAATTTACTTGCATATTTTTGTCTTTGAATTACTGGCATGTTTACAAGTGATAATTACACATGGTTTGTTTGGAATCAATATTGAATGCCAGTTGATATACTGTGGCGTATTCTACGCATGCTGATATAGACGTTGAAGAACAAGTGATGATTATTCTCCAGAGTTTCTATCCTTAGAGCCACATTTAATCATTGCAAGTACAGAGTGGTCCAGATGTCCTGTGACTCCCATTTCATAATTTTCCCGTTTGTGATCTTTCACGAGCCCATAAGCTCCTCACTACAAGCCGTTCTTACATAGTATATGAACTCGTATCAGCCAACTGAAATAAATCAGGGTAATTTACAACATACATGAATGAGCAAAGGGAAACAAATGTTAGGGGTTAATTAAATCGTTGTCATGAGACATCTCGACCACCCTATATATTCCACCGTGCTGCCCCACCCTATATATTGTATCTGAATATCTATGCGGCACAGTATATGTATTTTCTGGCCATTGATGCAGCTCTTCACAAACGGTACACCACGCAAAAAACAAGGTCTTGCCACTAAATATAAACATGATGAGACATCGTAAACGCATCTCTGTTGAGCAGAGTTTTTGCATGCATCATCAGTCTGCCACGGCAAGTCAGCAAGCAGTTTTACCTCGACAAATTTACCGTTACTGAGCACGGAAGGCTGCTCCGCCACTCGGCCGAGCCTGGTCGTAGGTCACATTTCATACAAACGCGAGATTTAACGAGGTGATTGTCAAACATCTCATTTGAGAATACATACATACATTTTAAGTTTTCCTTTCAAGGCAATGTTATTGACATATTTGATCTGTTTTGTTAATTGTCCTTGTGCACCACTGCCATCGCAGCATCACCGAATAATTTGCTTCATTCGAGAATAGGCCGCTCAAAATATTACTCGAGTGGGACTACAGATGTAACTAAACAAGCGGAGATAGCTACAGAGCAATTGCAAGTTGACAGATTACTAAGAATGTTCAAACAATCGTTTGGCTAAGTAAAACCTACGGCATCATTTGTCTCCATCATCCACAGTCTGCCACATTGAGAATAAGCTTCATTTTCAACATTAAGCTTGTCATTTGAATGTAAATACAGTACTGTGTTGTATGTTTGCATTAAGGCTACTTTAAAATCGCCTATACTATAAATCCACAATTGATTAATCTGCACAGCACATAAAACAGGTATATTTACTTATACAGATGGATTTTTAAAAAACGAAGACAATAAACAGAAACATGCAAAACCCAATGTCACCTCTGAATGTAATGTTAGAATATTACCTTTAAGCATTTTGACCACACTTCCTACAGCTACACTTCTTAGCAGCTTCAGGTCCGTTATGTTGACACAATTTCGTGAACAAATGCACATTCATTTCACTTCGCAGTGGCAAATGAAAATACCGTGTACAATGACGCGGGTTATAAAGAGGTCGTGAGTCAAAAATAAAAACAAAGAGATTAGCAAGCCTGCCTCTAATAAGATGTATTTTTCCAGCCGCCCTTGGACTGTACGTGTCCAAGGTGAGTTAGGGACCTTGTTATGAGACGGGGCCGTGTCTGCGACGATCCGACATCACATTATGCTCCTGGCGATGCCGAGCGCAAACTGGCCAGAGCTCAATCAATCAAATCCCCGTAAAGACACCACTTACAATTTATAGAGACACCAAGCTGCTCTTATGCAATTTGCATGCCGAGCATACCGAGATAAAATCACAAAATCAATTTAAAGTTTAAACCGAGGTCACATTAAAAAATATTATATGTTTCTCAGTCCAGACTTGCTCTTTGCAACATGAAATTAAAATAATACAAATTCTCAGAATTGATTAAAAGATAGAATAACATATTTGCTTTCTTAATATTTGTAAGGGCTCCTGATGAATTATAAATTAGACTATACGCAAGCAAAATTTTTCTTATAAATAAGTAAACGATGCTATATGTATATTCTGTATTTATATAAGATGTTTTCGACATAAAAAAATACCATTATCAGATGGTTTGTTGAGCCCGTTAAAACATTGCTCCACAAGAAAACTGTTTGGTAATGAGCACTGCGCATGTGCTTTATGCCATATTGATGTCACCGTTCCTGCAGCCCACCTTCCCATCCTCAAACTTCAGATTCTATTCTCAGAGATGGGGGAAACATAATGGGGCAGAGGGAGCTGTACCCAGGGGAAACCATATGTGCTGCCCCGCTCCTCCACTGCCTCCATTCCCACCCTCGCAACCCTTATGGGATCCCCATGGCTTCTTGCCTCATCGATATCGAAATAATTCCCCAAAATAGCGGTAAACACCACCGCATCCACCACCACAGGGCTGGCATCAATTGTTGAAAACACAGCAGTAGTGATACTGCAGGGTGGCGCAGTGGTAACACGTGCGCCGCACAGAAAGAAGGTCCTGCAAGAGACGGTTCGATTCCCGCCTCGGGTGCCTTTCTGTGTGGAGTTTGTGTGTTCTCCCCCTGTTCTGCGTGGGTTTCATGCGGGTCCTCCGGGTTCTCCGGTTTCAGGTTTCTTTCTTTCAATTAATACCTTCGAAATGTAATGAATATGTGCGTGATATAAATTATAATTTTACTATAGGGCCTCCATTCTCAACCGGTTGATAGCGACTATCAGTGGGCCGCGAGCGCCACCGAGTGGTCCACGGAGACCAGACCCAAGTGGGCCAAGTATGCTTTGAGATGCAAAAGGTTGAGAAGCCCTGCTATAAGGTATATGGTTCCTCGCGCTCATCGTAACGCTTTACCTGCCGCCACAACTACCGGGCTGTACTACTCGCCTCTCCCTCGACACAACGCTTTACCGACCGGACGGACGGACGGCCGCGCGGCTGGCAGCGTGAGGCTGCCCACAAGATGGAGGACCAGGGAAACGAAGCGATCGTGTTTGGCACGACTGAGGGGCGTTGGTGCGCGGGAACCCGCTGCTTCTGCTCACGGTCACCGGGGTCCTGTTCGGCCTCGGCATGGCGTCGGCCTCGGCATGGCCTCGGCCTCGGCGTCGGCCTCGGCGTCGGCCTCGGCATGGCGTCGGCCAACGCGGATCTGAGCGGGGCGGCCAAGATATACATACCTCTCGTTTCCCGAGCAGCTGCTCATCCGCATGCTCAAGATGATCATCATCCCCGCTGGTGGTGTGCAGCCTCGTGTCGGGCGCCGCCAGCCTC
>JAZEWU010000011.1:7705591-7716641 GCA_036362915.1 Geotria australis | reverse complement strand
TTATTATTATTATAATAATGTCAAACAGTCACCACTGGGTACATTGCATGGAGACGAGTGCTGCCTAATTCCAATTTGAACACCGATATATATATTGTTTACCTTCACAGGAGCAATCATATTTCCCATTATGCTCCTTTTAACTAATTTGGTAGAGGATACTATTTTATTTCCACCTCATACCGTTCCAAGGCAGTTTTCTGTCACTCGGTGAAATTTATCTTTGCAGTAATCTCTTCCTCCTATTTTATATTCCTTTTACCTTTCATTGGGGTCTGTGCCCTCTATTAATTTTGCATGTACATCCCTAATGTTTGAGCTTTGTCGTTGTTCAAGTATACGCCAAAATATTCAATGTTGGACCTTTGTAGCCCGCTTCTTTTCAAACGTTCATACAGTAAAACGGGAGATATAATTCATGCATTAGCAGACTTTCAACCATTTGCTCAGCTTAAGCACCACATGCAGGTCCACAAGAATGCAATTAAATGCACCATTCCAAAACGGAATGAAAAATACCACACGGACTAAAATTATTACCCCAGACCTTTGCGCTTCTTAAAAAGCTATAATAAGGGAAGAGACGTGCAGCACACGTAGACAGTACCTGGAGTCATGAAATAAGTATGTGCAGTGAGCTCCCCCTACAGAGATAATTTACAAGGAAGGCAGAAAATGTTGAAATGCCCTTCAAAAATATTATTTCATGTGAAAGCTCTTTTCATAAATAACAGTGCGAGCACATGGCGCAGAGCTTTCTCTGACAATTGGGAAGCCGAGATACGTCAAATATAGAACTGGGTGAATGCACGATTTATTTACCAATCCCACCGATGCCATTCTGTGACAACTGTGCATAATTCCTAATGCGTACGTGTAAACTGGTCACAAACATGTATTTTTCGCTTTGCATTCGACGGTATTTTATGAAAGTACCACACCCGTTTAACTGATTATAAGTCTAGCCATTCATTATGGAACTATTTTACACATACTCTAGGCGATGCTTGCAATTTTGCTGAATATACATATATTATTTTTTGGGGCGGGGCACTTAATCAATTTAAGACCATCATTCTGAGAATAACATTTAATAATGTATGCTTAGTTTATAACTAGACTGTATTTGTAAGGCATGTGATTTACACAGTGTGTTTACATGGGCATGATGGCATCATTAAGTCATCATTCACAGCGCCATCCAGCCTGGAAATGGAATTGATGACAAGATTAACGACCTCATTGTAAAGTATAATTACCCGAGTGACCAGACTTGGAGAATTAGGTCCCGGCTAGGGTTTGTGTATTCCCAAATAACATCTCCACATCAAACCTCATGTTAACATCTTGCATGCACACGTGGAAAGCATCCGTGCGGATTATTTGGTAAAACTCGTAGTGTAAGGTATGCCTGCTCGTCTGGAATCCCGTAGGTTTGACAGCACAAAAACAAACTCCAACCTTAGTGCTCCGTCAGGATTTACTGCCGATGAAATCACGGGCATCTGAATCAATTCCAAAAGGAAATCCCTGAGCCAGAAATATCACGATGCTTGGGAATTATATCATGAATGTAAAAACAGCCTCTATGAAAACGGAATACACATATGATATACTCGCATACACTATGCATGGAAGTTCTGTCAGGCAGAACCGCTTATATAAGTCTTTATTAAAAGATAAGATCTGGTAATGTCACTACATTATTTGATAAACACGTAAACTACAATCTCTGCCAACAGAGGCTCTCAATAATTGCATGCCAAACCGTTTCCATTTTGTCAGGTAGGTGCTACCATGTGCATTTTTGTACGATTATTTAATTAAATTTACATTAACTGTCGATATGCAGCAACGTGGTCCAGCAAATGACTCCAGGTCAATAACGCATGTGTGCCACGCATCATAAGTAAGGGTGCTCCGTGATTGGTTCACAAGATGCTTGCTCACAATATTTCCTCTCCGCTTTAATGCAAAATCAGTTGCCAAAGTATGTGTCATAGCTGGAAGGACATTTTAGAGTTTCGAGGCTAAAATGTATCGGTTTTTACTACTCTTGAATTACTAGTGGCACGGTGACACAGTGAGTAGCGCTATTTCCTCACGGCTAGACTGTTCCATTCTTTTCTCGGGTTGTTTTACCGTGTGGAGTTTGAATGTGGGGTATCCGCCAAATTCTCCGGTTTCGTCCCATAGTCCAAAAACATGTTCCTCCTGGTGCCCTGTGATGGACTGGCATCCCATCCTGGGTATAGCCCTGCCTTGTGCCCTGTGTCTGCCGGGATAGGCTACGGCTCACCTAAATCCTGTACTGTGCTGTACAGGATTAAGCGAGTACTGACGAGTGAATGAAGATCATGTTAATGAAAAAACAATCCCTGTTTCTATCGAATGAAGTAGCATCCCTTGGATGGTGCTTTGCAAGTGAACTTCAAAGTTAATTGCGGACTCCCACTGTCAGTGAGGTTTACTTATGTTTCACCCTGCAGAAAAGATGGCATAGCCATGCAGTAAAGGAAGTGGATCATTTCAAAATTCCATTGATCATGGAAAGAGCAGACTACATTTTCTCCCAGCTCAAATATAGTTTACACTTTTATTCGAAATGCATCTAAAATGCAAAACAAAATTTAACGTCAGATATGACTGAAATTCCTTTTCAAAATGTGTGCCAGTCCATCAAAGTAAATTAATAATGTTAATTTTAGTGTAATGAGAGTTTGAAAAACACACCTTCAGCACAATAATTTATTAAATATTTATGTTTGTGTACGTTAATCTGGCAATGTGGGGTTTTTTTCCCGCGAAATGTGATTCTACCACCAGAGAGTTGGTTAATCGGTTTTGAAATGTGTGTAATTAATCTAGACGCAATTATCAAGGCAGCTGGCATCAGATGTGGGCACATTTTCTCATAGCTGCCATGTGGTACCTGCTAATGAATGTGCACAAATGCAAACTGATGAACGGTAATCCAATGTGCGGACAAAAATATATTTATGCATTGAGCACAAGGTTAATAATGTGTCAAATATAATAGCCTTTCTTGAAAAATAAAACTTTATTATTTTTAAAGGCCTCGTATATAATTGTACTCATTAAATACAAAATACACGTGCACACGTATTTGTTGTGCACTCATTTGCAAAATAGAAACTGTAAATGCACTGAGTGGTAAATTGTTCATACACCAGGAACATTGGCACTCTAGAAATATATAAACCAATTACTTGGTGCATTGGCAGCAGTGCACAGGCAGAGTTAACATACATCTCAAACTCACATATCAACAACACTGAGGCCTTAAAAATATAAATATAATCGGAAACATTTTGAGCACGTGGAGAAGGACTATTGCTCAAAACGTCGGCGAAACATTTTTTTTTATGAAGGTGGCATTGTTGACGAGTGTTGCATCTTTATTTTTTTAAACCTCCTCATGCACGTGATAAGTAAATAAATAACGCCATGGCCTAGCACGGTATGGATCTTCCAATGAGTTACAACGCAGCGTTGTGCAATGAGCCGTCCAGGTTATGCAGATTGTGGTTAAAAGCCGGGTTTCTTAAGCGGATGCCTTCGCGCAAACGCCGCTGCATTTCACGGAGACCTGCATTGCAGGTCCGCGGGATGATTTATAGCGAAGGAATATGGAGCCCTGCATTGATGTGTAGAGGGAATATAGGAGGCAAGCGGCTGAAGTGAGGGTGGGCGGAAGAGCCAACGCGTGGTGGAGTAAAAAAAATCAACGATTTGCTGAGCTCATCACGAGCATGCCATGGTGGGGTTATTCATCACATCTCTTAATACCAATACTGCCCCTCTATATACTCAAACCAATACTGCCCCTCTACATACTAGTGCGCAGTGCACTGAGCTGTGTTATGGAAACAGTCCAATACAGCCTCTTTGAAATGCGCTTTCCATTACTGTCCATTGTTGTTTAGTATAAATTTGAGCACGATTCGTAGTTCGCAGTTTTACGTGCTAAACGTTAATAATTAATGGTATATCTTTATTCAACAACCCGCACGGGTTTCATTTGAATCAGACATATATTAAACCGGATGACAATAACAAGCAAAACAACCCCGAAGCATTTTATTCTCTTCCGTAATTAATTTATTGTGTGGGTTCCTAAATAGAATGGTTAGTGGAGAGGTGATGGGCATGTTAATTCGGGCCATTCTCAATCCACCGGTGGATGACGGTTTCCCCGAACAATATTGATAGAGCTTTTGGTGATCTTACTTCACCACCATTGGTCAGTGTGGACTGGCAAAGGAGGGAGAGTGCAGGACCAGGACTAAAATGAAAGTCAATTAATAATTGAAAACGCGCACAGTATTCGTTCAATGTCGAAGGTATTCGTTTGAACATAGAACCACTGAGAAACGCGAAGAAATCGCAGAGAGGAGGGAGGAGAGCAACCATGCAGTTAACTGGTGCCAATATTTGCCCGACACCGCGTCTTGTAAATTATGATGCTGTTGGTAAATTAACGAGTGATTTTTAGTTATGGGAGGGAAACCGGAGATTAGTTCAAAGCCAAGCTGAAAGACAAAGATGTCCAGAAGCTGCCCATCGTGCTTTGAAGAATCGCAAAGAAGAAGAAGCTGTAGCCGAAATTGAACTCGGCTGGAAAGGGTTCAGGGCAGCATGTGCCAGCCGTGGGCTCCACTGTTTCACCCCTTAATCAACGTTTAAAGCATGTAACATTGTGTCCGACCAGTATGATACATGAATCATAATTTAATAGGAATAAGATCTGACAGTTCAGTAGACATATGCTAGACCTGACACAAAGTGGTGATAGTGACATGACTGAATTAAAGAGGTTAATAAAACAATCTACACTGATTATATTAAACTAAGACAGAAGTGCCAGCATATGTAAAAGAAAGACCGTTATTAAATTTACGTTCTTCCAGTGAAGGGTGAATTAGTTGCTGGTTACCAGGGAGTTGAGAAAGTGTTTGTAATACAAATGCATAGTGAAAATAGGTGATATTTCATTGTCAAACCCATGCAGTATATTAAAGACGTATTGAGTGTTTTCAACATTTGAAAGCCCTATACGAATTTTAAAAATGGTACAGCTATACGGGAGCAGTGGTGCAGTTGCTATGGCTCTGCACTAGGAATCTAACAACCCGAGATATATTCCTGGCAATGGCAAACATCAGAGACACGTTACAGCTGACCGATGATCCCCCTCGCCCCACACAGCCCCCACCCTTCACTGAGCCAATTATGAATTACCACAGTCAAACTGAATGTAGCGGGTGGTGGGATAAAGTGTGGGTACTCCCACGAAGTGGCGTGCAGAGAGGGGGGCAGAAGGGACGACGGCCCCCGGCATCCATTTCAGGGCGGCATCCAATCAAAGAGTGAAATTAAACAGTCCCACAAGCTGGTGTGAATGTGGATCCATGTTTTAATAAGCGAGACCAGTGTAGAGAACCTGTTCCATGTAAATAATGTGCGTAATGCTGATTAACTCTTTCAGTGCGCTGTCGATGCCGATCGACATTATTTTTCACCGTCCACTGTGCCCTGTCGACGACCGTCGACACGTTATAGTACTGCCTTACAACTCATTTTATGAATGAATGATAGTTCCCAAAGATGTCTTCCTTTCCTACATTTCTCAGTGCTAGGCCCTATACTTGAGTCTTGGGGGCATACAATCAAGGAGTCGGAGTTAGCCCCGCGCATCACCAAACCTCTGCACGCCACTGACTCCCACCTCTTTTAACGTGCGGAAGAGCAGACCAAATACGCTGCTGCCACCAGTGGCATAAGCATGCAATTATAGGGCTGGGACCTTTAATAATGTTAATACGATTTATAACGCGCGCAAATTCCACACCTGCTCATTGTAGAGACACAGATAGGGAGTCGCGAAGAAACCGCTGAGAGGGGTAGTGAGCCAGGCGGTCAGCCGCCGCCAACCCGCCAGACACTACTTTTCTATATATTATGATGTTATCGGCCAATTCTTTAATGAGTGTTGTTTGGTTATGGGAGGGGACCGGAGAACCCGGAGGAGACCCACGCAAAACAGGGGGAGAACACACAAACTCCACACAGAAAGGCGCCCCAGGCAGGAATCAAACCGCCTCGGGCAGGATTTCCTTTCCGTGCGGTGCAGATGTTACCACTGCGCCACCCTGCCGCCTTTATCTTTTGTTGGTGCAGTAGGTATTGAAGGGAGACTGACATCAAAACGCACCAGGGAGGATTGAATTCCTTTGGTCAAACGACATTTTCTAACGACAAGAAACGTACGTTTTCTGCTGAAGAAGAATATTTCTGGCGAGTGCACGTTACTTACTGTTGCGTATCGATCAGAAACATGAACACTCACGAAGAAAATAGAACCATTTTTTTTAAAATGTGCAAAGAACAACTTTAGATTTACAGTTTATAACGTGCGCAGTTCAATATCAATTTCAAGGTTATTCGTTCGAATATAAAATTACTCAGAGGCGCGGGGACACAGCAGAGAGGTGGGAGGAAGGCAGTCACACAGTTAACCAGGGCTAACAGATACCGTGCCTTCTTAATACCTGTGTTTCGTAAATGACTAGTTGTTAAATTTGCGTGAGTTATACATTGTATTATTAACATTTTGCCAGACACTGTGTCCTATACATTAAGACGTTATTGGCAAATTAATGTATTCTCTAGTTAGAGGAGGAAACCAGAAAAGCCAGAGGAAACCCACGCAGAACACGGGGAGAATACACAAACTCCGCAAAGAAAGGCGCCTGAGCTGCACGGATGCTACCACTGCACCACCCTGCCGCCCAGGGTGGAGACATGCGTTTTAGGGATCCTCGATAGATTCGCGCCTTCCTACTTCAGTATTTCCCATCTCTTGACAACAGCAACAACCATCGCCTTCTAGTCAGACTGGGCTTCCGAGGAGGTTGCTCCTTCTCCGCTGCTGCCTCTGTGCTTTAATAATTTCTCACTAGCCGTAACATGGTCTTGGCTCCGTGCCTCCGTTGGAACCCAGTCTCAAGACTAGCCTCTTCTCCTTCGACTGTAACCGACTGTCGTGTACGTCACCTTGTTCCTCCCGACAATTGTTTTGTAAAACATCTCGAGATGCAGTCATATTCATATTCCACATACACTCCATTCTCCACTGAAATGTAACTGTATTAGACTCAAGAGAGAGAAGCACGTGGAACAGATAGCACACATTAATGGTGGTTACCCACAGTTCAAAGACATGCTGCTCCCTGGGTTAATTGGCCTGACTAAATTGCCCCTGGTGCCCTGTGATTGACTGGCGCCCCATCTGGGCTATAGCCTTGCCTTGCGCGCCTGCATCTGCCGAGATAGGCTCTGGCCTCAAGCGACCATCTACACAGGTTTAAGCGGCTACCGAATGAATGAACGACAATGGCTGTTAATAAAATTAATCGGGCATGGGCTGAACACATCCCGAGAAGGGATGATAAGGATGGTGATGATAATAATAATAATAGCGTTTTATATAGCGCCTTTCACCCGAGGGTCACAAAGCGCTGCGATGGAAGAGAATGATGACGCAATGACAGTCAAAGGAGGAAACACCTCCGACATGCAATTCAAGTGAACGGGTGCAAAACTGTTGCATCGCAAGACTGCGAGGCATGACAACGAGGTGGGGAGACTTTAATCCGGCCACAAAGCAAGTTGCACGTGATAAAGATGCCTTATTTTAGGCAAGGTCACTGAAAAAGTTCTAGCATGTGTTGCATGTCCAAATGTGTTTTGTAGAAAGTTTACGAAAGCATTTCTGTTAATGCATTTCCTCGGGTAATTATTTCCGTGATTTATAAGCGTCATTATTTTCCATAAATTGTCTCCTCTTGTTGACTGCGCCTCGTTATAATAGCAGCGGGTTTCAAGGAAATAAATAAATAAGCACTCCTCCCTCTCCCCATTAATTGCCCACAGTGATGTCTTCAGTGATAGCCTTTACACAGATTCAACCGTATTTCTCACGCACCTCGGTCATATGCAGCTACACAAGCAGACACCGTGGGCCCACGATGCCCCATTGGAAATATGCAAAAAGTGCATGCCATCCCTTGTCGGCATCCCACTCTAAAACACAGGACGGCTGAGAGGCCTCCACGAGGGATTTGTAAAAGCTAATGCTGTACAGCTTCCATTTTGTGGTTCATCCCACTTGGCACGGTGAGGATTTCTCCACACAGAATGGGTGCCTTGGGAGGAATTGCACTACCATTGAGTGTTCTAATGAGCCATAGAGTGCTCAGCGAGAAAATGAGTGGGCTGAAAAATGCATGCATTGCAACAGGAAACTCATCAAATGTGATGATTCCTCAGGGTTCGCCATCTTGCTGCCGACGAGATTGTGAGCAGAACTGTCTTGAGATCTGGGCAGCATTTTTATATTTATTTAGTTACGCTGAAAATAACTCCCCATCGGCCATGAGAGAGCGGGGGAAAAAAAACTGCTCTCAACTCCTTAGGAATTTACATGCAATGCCAGCCAACGACAATGTATGCACGAATAATTAATCCGTTCTCATCCATGGGATGACTAAATGTAGGGGAAATAAACAAGATTGGGACATGATTAGTTTTGAACATTTGGTTGAATATTCCAGAGGATTGCAAAAGCCCACTTTAGTGTGAAGCGAAGGCAGTGCCTCGCAAATGTTAATTCCCAACAGCACGACAGCCTCCCCGGACAATACTATATAACCAGCAGGTACTGTATTTAACTGGAGGTGGTGGATTATAGAAGTGAAACGATACATCAATTAATATTGATTTTTAAGGCTCACGAAGCGAGGGCTGAGTAGCTCAGAGATCAGAGTGCTGAGCTGGCACTAATGAGATCCTGGGTTTGAATCTGGGCAGACGCCCGTGGTTAGGCAGCGAGATGATGGATTCAGCCTGGTTGGCAATAACTGCCACAACACCTACCCCCCAATAATATTACTTATTGTTTTAACAAAATTAGGGTAATTTTCAGCAATGTGAATTCGCAGTTTGGATCGATTTACAAGCATTATACATCTTTGCAGGAATATCAAATGTGCATTGCTCGTGTGGATTGACAGGCCTACTTGAAGTGACTTCATAATAAGTTTGGTGAATTAATCTTACCCAGTCTGTTCTCCGATATAAGGTGATACATTATTGGGTTCCGAATGGATATGTCCTAATCTTATTATTGTAGCCACAATGAAAATGTAATTCGAAAGAATAATTCAGAAACATCGGCGACAAGTGATTCGTATATTAATTATAATTAATGCTACTGTTAGATTCAGGCAAGGGGACCAAAAAACTCCCAATACAATGGATTATTGAATCCGTAGTCCTGAATCGCAACAATTAATTAAATGTTTAGTATTGAGGGGTTGGGGGTGGCGAGGCAATGACTCGCTACACCCAGAGTGGATTAAGTGTTGGAAGCGTTGGCAGATAGGAATGCTCTCCACTGCTGCAATCTCACCAGCAAAGTCGCAGCTGGCCATATGCGGCTCAGCGGACCAGACAAGTGCCAAACCATCACGTGCTGTCGCTCACGTTGATCGACGAGTTTTGACCCAACCTCTCCCATCCCGTTTACCATTTCACACCACCTCACATACAAATATTTGGGGTTGCTGTACGTTATCCGTTGGGAGGAGACACGCCGTGAAGGAGAGGGGGAGCGCTCGACACGGTTATCTCCACAATAAGAGCTTTTGAAAGAAATTCTCAGACTAATAAAAATAAAGTTGCTGTAAATAACAGCTAATGCCAGGGAAATTATGCAGACCAATTAACCTAGGCAGCATATCTGTGGACGGTGGGAGGAAACTGGAGTAGCTGGCGAAAACCGACACGGACACGGGGAGGACACGCAAACTTCACACAGAAAGGCACCCGAGCAAAGAATAAAATCCGGTGCCCTATTCCTGTGAGGCGGCAGCACTACTCGCTGCGTCACCGTGCTGCCGACACTTGGACATTGTCTACGGTATAATTTCCAAATGGTATGATAACAATATTAATTTATCGATATATTTCCCTTTTATAGCAAATTAATTACGTAATCCCTTCTTCAATAACATTTTAGGGGTGATCCGCAGGGGAACAGCATTCAGACGCCGAAGCACAAACACTGACAAAGACATTTAAAGGGCAGATTAAAGATAGACTCTCTGATACTTTATGCACGAAACACCCAACATTCATCAATCGTGCAGGTCGTATGATCAGAACAAAGCAAACAATCAAGATGGAAATGTGAGCAACTGGCCAATTAGTCCAAACACAACATCCCAAAGGACAAGCCTTCATTGTGAGCCTCAAGACAGATGCAGATCAGAATCAGATATGCAGTGACATTCGCATTGGAGGGTTCTGCAAAAGGTTTTGGATCGTAAAATTCCACTGCATGAATAATGAGAGAGAATTGCACGCGGGTTTTTTTTTTCACATGCGCCAAATATATATATTATATTGGGACATTTGCAGAGGGGGCTTTGTTGAACCATCGTTGGTGGGGCGAGTCGGGCATGGAGAGTGTTGATTGTTTTCCGTTACTGAAACTAAAAACGTGATTATTCAAAACAGGAAATGTAGAGTCATATTTACTTCGTTGACAATTAATGCTTACATGGATTTTAAAGAAGACATTTTTATTAATAAATCACGTTTTATCCTTCGCTAGTTATGAGTTCCTTTAGATTTCACACCTGTCCCATTGATCCACAGTTAGTCGACTGGCAGGTCATGCGTGGTAGGGTAAAGTGTGGGTATACTCCCACCTCTACCAAGATGTCTCGTCAGCATAAAAAAAAATCCCTCGAGAGGGGCTCTCGCGAGCTCCCACTAGTGGAAGCCCTTCTGCCAGCAGTGGCAATGAGCAAGAAACTGCAGGGCTGCACCAATTACCTTTTACTTTTTAGTTACAACTGTTGCTTTCGATCCGATTGCTGCATTGGCAGTGAGTTGTTTTATTTCCGAATGCAGAGGACCTCAATTCACAGCAAGGAGTGGAGGTAGTGGGGTGGGGGCTTGG
>JAZEWU010000011.1:7688915-7701977 GCA_036362915.1 Geotria australis | reverse complement strand
CATGTGAGAAATCTCGGGGAGTAGCGTCTCATTGTAATGCACAAATACACCCATTACTGATGCTACATTGTTGCTATTATTAACTGAGCATACCTTACAGGATTGGACACTGCACAAAAAAACTGCTCTTTTGGGATAATCTTCTCGTTCGTTTTTTCCCACGACGTTGGTAGCATCGTCAGGCATCAATGCCTCAAACAGGGGAGGGGAAACGTCGTGAAGGAGGGAGGAGGAACACTCAACACGGTTATCCAGAAATCAGCTATTGAGAGCAACTCTTATACATTAGGCCGTGAAAACGTACATCAATTCGTTGTGTGCACAGAATTACATAGATACTGCCATTATCACACCACATTCATTTTCAATTACAGCAATGAGCCTACTCTAAAAAAAGATGAAAAGACAATGTTAAAGCTTTCACGGTCATTTAAGTACCGTGAAAATGTCCTTTCTTACTCAGCTGATCTAATTTAAACTCAGTTTCTTGCATCAAAACTTGCCAGCCTCGAATTTGTTGTAGGGCGTTTTAAAGTACACTTCACTGTACCAGTACAGCATGCACTAGACATTTTGGCGACTCCACAAAAAGGAAGTTTTCGGTGAAAAATGAAAAGCAATTCCAGAATTTGGCCAAGCAGCTTAGCGGTGATGCCTTCTGCTTTTCCCCTTGTCCCGATACAACCATTGCGTCGTAACTTCGAAATCTTCCGCTTGAAAGCGGCAGCAGTGCATACAGAAACGGCTGCAATTTATTCAATCGACTAATGCGATAACCCAACCGAAGGGTTATCTAATCTCCCTTTAAAAAAAAATTATCTTCATGCCAGGTTCGCAGATTTGTGATTACGCTCAAATAAGTTTAGATTACACGATGGTGCTATTTATGCAGCGTGCTGACAGCTCTTTAGCTCGCGCAGGATTTTCTAGCACTGTCAATAAAAGTCAACATTACCAGTTTAAATGTATATTATCATCCCAGGGGAAAACATTGGCTGGGAATGCAAACATTACGAATTAAAACCGTGAGAAGCAACATCTGAGTTAGAATGTTTTGGCATATGATGGATGGCTCAGAATGGTTTCTTTCCATTTTGACATCAAGGTATAAATTCCCTTGCATGAAATAATAGTATCTCTTCTGCATACAACTATAATTAAGAACATTTGTAGTCAACAGATATGCTCAAATAAGATGACGTTTGTTTTGAAATCAAACAGCCATTGAGTAAGTAAAAATACTAGCATGTTAATGAGAAACGTATATGCGTCAGGTTTTATTTATGTCATTGAGATAGCTGTTATTTGCATAAAAGCAGTAACTATACATTTTTGCTGCACATATGTTGTTGTGCTGTGCATTTCCGCATTGTGCCGTTGCGTTGTAACGAATGTCGATCGGCATAATGTCTGACAATTTCGCTACACTTGATAGCAGCTTCTTCAGGAGCGGAATATTTCAATCGCTAATCATTTCAAAAGCTGTCAGCAACTCAACAATTGATTTCATGAAGAAGAACATCAGAGAGCCTTATTTAACGCTTTTTAAAATAGTAAACACAATGCATTATATAAGGTGCATAGGTTGTGACAGAAGAATATTGTGTATCCATGAATTTCAAACCGATAGCGCAACTATTCCACAATATAAGATGTACAAATCACCCTAACCGCAAGTGACAATTCTATAAAAGGTAATCTCATATTGAGGCCAATACACCTCTCTGCATGCTCTGCTGTTAACAGCAGGTATAGCCCTTAATAGCAATCACGTGACTAAATCTCTGCTTAAAGTCCAACACAAGAAAAAAATAGTGGCCCACTAAACATATTGCTTTGAAGATTATTAAATTGGTCATTTTTTAGCACATCAGTTTTACAGAAAGCAAGCAACATTTTCCCTTCTCTTTTTAAAATCAATTTATTGAACATAAAAAGGAAATCAAGAGGTATGACTACAGGCTCATGTCATGCCGCCCAGTTAATCAGCACACTTTAAATGCGCAGTACTTTTCTCGTTCACTTACCCAAGACTGCATTCTCAAACATGCCTGCCGAAGCTTCAGATAAACAAAGACCACTGCCTGTGTGCATTTCTCCTAATTTTGCTAATTCCAATACTATCCGAACTCAAAATATAACGATGATAATGAACGCATTGCATAAACTGCATGCAAGATGGTATACAATGCATCCCCCGCCGGTCTGTCGGTATTCCAAAGGGTCTTGCGGAACACACAACAGGCGGTAGTTTAAAAAAAAAGTTCTCGAAGCGACTAGTAGTAATGCGTACGCAAACTAATGTGGGACAGCAGTAGCCCAGAATATGGCGACACCATTTGCATGTGTGGTTTGTCATTTCAAGGTCATTCTTAATCTACTCAGTTGTGTGTTCCCACGAGATGTTTTACAACCTAGAAAGGCAAGGCGCACAATCCAAACGGCAATCAACGCTCGTAAGAATATCTCAAAACACGGAAGGTGCCGTCGCTGCGAAACAAGCCATGTTTTATGCCCGAGAAGCTGTTAATATAAGATGAACAAATGCATCGTTTAAAAATGCATAATAAAGTAATGAAGGGAACAAAAACGAGTTGTTATAAGACATCTATTGTATTGTACACTGATTTCTGAATCAAATTACTTTACATACATGTTAAATTTGGATTTCATAGAATCGCAAAGAAGAAGAAGATAGTACAGTACTATTTACAGCATGGATTTACATTTGATAATACACAAGTGGAATGCGCTCTTCAATTCATGCTTAAGTTCATGCTTAAGCCCTCGATATATTTGCCATTTACTTCAGTCATCTTTCAAAAAAAAAACATATTGCAGTAAAAGTCAAACAGAATGTTAAATATAAGCGGACGTGAAAAACTGCTAAATGTAAAGATATTTAAATGCTAACCACAAATGTAAAGGGTTGCTATTTACTTACCAGCAACGTTTCAGGAGCCAAATAAGCAAAGATCGTTAACCAATAAGCCATTGGAACTATGCTCAAATGCTGTTAGATATCATGACAATGAATCTAAACATTTTATTGCAATAGTGATATAAAAATAACATTATTTTAAACTAATTATGGTATAAATACATCACGACCGCTGATTGTTACATCTGTGGTTGGGCAATATGAAACGACAGCAATTCATCCTGATTCTATTGCATTCTCCGAGGCAAGGTGTACTCAACAGAGTTCATCGAAACTGATCATTAATTATAATGCATTCAAATTAACGCCATTGTGAACACCCAGCTGAGCCACTTCAATTGCTGGTTCGGTCCAATTAACCAATAAGCATACGCTGTGTGGAAAAAAAAATAACAGAGGGTCGCACACCTCAATGTCACAAGCCTAACGAGGCTCAATCATGTTTGTCAGGTGATACGCGGTCTCTGTGGACAGTTGTGCTGTAAATTACATAACCATTCCAAATGACTGTGACACGTGCTCAAGAAGGGCAGGAGCGTTTCTACTCGAGGCTTCAATTAGCCTGCGCCTGGAATAAACAACGTCACAGGTTGAGAGCCCATCACAGCCCATATTTGGGTGTTATCCCTAGCTTAGAAGTGATTCCATCAAATCATTGCCATGGCAGTGGGATCGCACGATTGAACGCCTCACTATTTTTTTTTTAGAAAGGGGGCAGAGGAATGTAAAAAAACGTAGTCATTGGCTGTGGATGTTGCCAGAACACAAGCAGCAGACTGCAAAGGATAACTGATGGTATTCCCTTTGCTCATGACGCCAGAGTTCATTCGTGGCAAGTTAAAACGTCCGTTTGCAAAACACATAGCTGCACCACAACTGATTTGAATCTGACAGCCACCGTTAAAAGAATTGTATTCCACAATATTTTGCTCATCCAACGTGTGTACACTTAAAGAAGACGCCTGCCAAAAGCCACAGACACATATTGAGACATTGTCTCAATCCAGTGGTCCATTAAGATGCACATAAAACAAACAGAAACTGTTATACAACCAGCATGGCACCATCATTTAGAATAACGGAAGTCCTGCAAATGTGTGAGCATGGGACCTTCAAACTTATCACAATCAACTCACTTAAACGCCTTAAAATTTCAAAGCCATCGTATTACAAGAGGTTAATTTGGCAATGAGCTAATACAATGGATACCAGATAACTTTAATACTGTATACCGTATATGCTATTGCACAATGCACATCACAATCTAATTCTGCATGTAGACTCAAAATATGCAAGAAACAACATTTAAAACAGCGGACCTATTTTACATTTTAAACGCGTGACTTTCGTGTGTATCTCATTATTCAGTGCAGGGTTAATTGTATTTTGCTGATAAGGTGGTTCTTGAAGTAATTTGCTGTCTGAAGACAGTAAGTGCATAAAAGAGGCAAATCGAGTTGATGCTCTGCAGTGTGGTTGCTACTTAACACATCAAAGTATTATCGGGCAGACTGATGGATATGTGACCAAAACAACAAAACTAGCGTGCCTGTCAAAACACTGACCGGCATATGATGCATACACACTGATCCACACTCAAGTGGCAGCATTTAGAAAGCACTCCTCTTGATGTACAGATTTGTCTCAAGGGAATAAGTGAGATATAATGGTGGGGGTTTTGCTGGAGGCTTGCTCAGAATTTAAAAAGACTCCCGTCTCCACGTCGTGCCACCCTTTCTCCCGAGCAAAAAGCGGAACCTGCCCAGTCTTTGGCAGCGACGATGCGTATGCTGCAAAAACGTCTCTATGCAGCATTTATAGTCGGAGTGAAGCGTTTTTATTTTGTTCCTTTACACAAGGGAGCGTTTCTGTGATCTTGGGAGGCATAGCTAAGCAGTACTGAAGAAGAGAGAAGGAATACAGCCGAACATTACACTGAACACGCCGTAGCCTCCCTGAAAGCGGAGCCGTTCGGGAAAAACCCATCAGTCGTAGAACTTGCTCTCGCTCCTCAGTTGACAGTACATGATCATGGCAAATGCCATGCCAAGGACCTACAGTGCACACGTACACATGGACAATTAGGTTTGAATGGTATGAAAGTTATGGTTGCTCTTGAGAGCTGTTCTTTCGGGATAGCCGTGTCAAGCGATCTCCCTCTCTCCTACACTCGTTTCGCGACGTTTCGCCTCCCACGTTAGAAGCATCATCAGTTGTGAAGATGCTTCCAACGTAGGAGGTGAAAGGGAGCGAGGGAGATCGCTCGACACGGCTATCCCGAAAGTACAGCTCTGAAGACCAGCCATCATTTAGATGAATTGCCGATACCTAATGCTTAGAATTAGCAGCTTAGTATAAAGCCAAGGCTATACATACAAATAGCTGCATCATGTACATGCCTAGACAAATAGAAGCACTCCGCATCAGCTATACGTTTCAAGCGCAATCCTATCAGACTGGCCAGGCCCCAAAGGATATCCTGTTTTGTCTAAATACTGCACTAGGATCCAGACAGCCTGGCCCCCATAGCTCTATGGTTCAAATAAGAAAACACGATCATAACAATCTCCCAATTCTGCATTGTAAGAATGCAGAGCTGGGAATTTACGCTGCATCACAACACAAACAAGAGGTCTTATTTTTTAATGGAAAAGTCAGGCAATTAAATATATCTGTATGAAGATAACGTTCGTTCATTAATTTTTTGCTTGTTTACTGAGACTCTTTTTCAGGAAGTTCCTACAATGTTTTTGCAGTAAGGAGAGATGCTGCTAGGTGTAATCAGAAGTGGGTAATCTGCAGTTAATGTTTCATCATTCCGATGTTTGGACGACCCCCGTTACATTGTGTGTTTTGTGAAAATATTCCTACCTGAATCAAAGCGATGCAGAGCCCAAATATACCAACAACCATGAGGTGCTCCTGCAGCCACACTTTCACTTTGTCGTAACAACCCTGGACAGACGCACAGACAAAACATCCGAGTAAATTTGCTTGAAAATCCTCTGTATCGTTCAAGCCAATAGCAGGTCAGTGAGTAAGTTGGTCATTCAAAGAGCACTGACACGCTTGCTGTGGACAGAGCAGCACAAACAGACGCTTGCGATTTTCACGAGGCTCATCAAGTGCCCAGGATCAAAGGGCTGGCATCTGGCCGTCTCATGCTGCTGCCCAAGAGATGAACGCTTTATCAAAGGAGGCAGCGTGCACACGGCCGGCTCGCCAATGATGGATGAAGCTCACTGACGAAGATCCTCATGACGTGTTCATTAGGGCTTCCAAAGGGACACCAGCTGAGAAAAGCGGAGCGCTGATCCAAAACTAATGGCCATGTGTCGCCACAAAAATAAATCAAATCATCAAAAGGTTAGCAAGGCAATGCCGATACATCTTTCCGCCGTAACATTAAAGGCTCGTTTAATGTAAGGAATATCAATGGGAAGCTTTAAGCATAAGGTACCGAAATATTGCATAGAATACATTAAAGATAAGTGACACAAATTACGTTAAACAGAGGGCATTTGCAGTGACCCAAACTGATGAAAACGCCAGTCACAGACTGTTTTTTCCTTTGCCTTTGGATATCAACTGTTTTGTCCAAAATACGACTAGATATTAGGGTTTTATTGGTGCCGTAAGCCATTATTTAAAATCGATTATTATGCCCAGAATAGACGCATTAACTCACGTGTGCAAGAATGGTTTTGCAGGTTATCCAAATTGTATGTCAATTATATAATGGTACATTTAGGCCAAGGAGCCAACAAAACTGTACAAATGAAGACAGGAAAATATGAGAAACAAAACAAACAAGATGATAAAAATCAGGCAACAACAATCAACTCTAAAATCAAATAATGACCATGTGTCATGGAAATTCATTGACTAACTGGTGGGCAGATGGCAGAGAGGGAGAATTGTTTACAATCATTATCCCAGCAGCCATTAAATCCTATACAGGGTCACAGGGGGGGTGCAATCTATCCTGGCAGACATAGGGTGCAAGGCAGGGTTGTACGTAGGATGGGACGCCAGTCCACCACAGAACACCGGGGAAAATGTAATCAATAGACCAATTAACCTAGGCAGCATGTCTTTAGACTGTGGGAGTAAACCGGAGCACCCGGTGAAAACCCACGCGGACACGGGGATAGCATACAAACTCCACACACGCAATATAGCACGTGTGACGGCAAAGACAAAAAGAGGACAATGGAGTCACCTCTCTTTACTTCCTGTTAAAACATTTGACCTTTTATGGAGAAAATTACAAGCCTTGCTGAGCGAAAATCAATGACGGAGGAGTTGGTACTCTCTCCATCATGTGACATCCAGGGTCATGTTGAATAGCTCATGTAATCAATCAATACGGCTGCACTTTTTTTTCCTGCCATCGCCAGCACTCTTTCCAGACTTCCACTTAGAACGAGCAAGATGCCCTCAATAATTGTTAGTCCTTTGTCAATCCATTGTCTGTGATGGGGGGAGGGATTGCTTTGACCATACTTCACCACTCTAGCTAATGCGGGTTAGTGACTGGAGAAAGGCTTGGGAGAGGCACGAGCAGTTTGAAATAGAAGTCATCGCATTTAATCAAACACCAAAGTGTGCCTTAAAAAATATTTGTGGTATTTATTCGAGGCAAAGTTTCAGAAATCTGTTTGTTACATCAAAGCAGGATAAACCTATAACGATTGCAACTGCATCCTAGTGCGTCTATAGTTTAATAAAACAAGCATCAATAAACTTGTATAGTACATTGATGTCTTCAACAAGTTTCTACAGGAGTATTTATAGTGTGCCGGGATATTTGAACTTTTTACAGATAATCAGAGACCAGATTAAATATATTTTTCTAAAATTCTAAGAGCGGTTCGAGACGATTTTTGCAGACTGCAGTAGAGGCTGGAAAATCAATGACTGTCTATACAAGTCCTCTTGGCACTGTCACTAGTCCCATTTTTCACAAGAATGCAGGCCCAGCAAATGAGATTGATCAGAGTTCCACCACGGTTAGACAAATATGCCTTCGCTGATTTTCCAATGGTATACACAATAGCCGTGACCAATACGGTTAATTGGACTATTGAAGGTATCCAGTGCAAATCGCATTATTTTGCCACTTTTTTTGTTACAACTTCCACATTCGTGACACTGATACACACTGCATGTGTTTGTGTGGTATGTGGGAAGTGGTGGGGAGCGGTTAGCGTGATGCACTACAAACACAGCGACCTGAGTTCGCTTCCCACTCACGGCCAACACCTGTGATATGTTTCTGAATTGATCCTGGTGCCCCCGTAGGTCGACTCAGCCATAAATTAGTTATTGGTGCAGTATGTAAACATCAGCACTGGGAAGGCATAGTGTTGGACCACCTACCCCTTTGTGTGCCCTGCCAGTCTTCATAGGTGCCCACTAACAGCACTTCACCCTACAGTCTGTACAGCCTGTTAAGGCTATACGGGGAATCTTTGTCTGTCTGTGGAGATAGGATAGAATCGTATACTCTGAGCCATTTTTTACCTTATGGGTGGATGACAAATGTAAAGCGTTGCATGTGGCGTGGTGGTTAGCACAATGCGCTGCAAACCAAGCAATCCCAGACCAATTACCGGTCACATCTATCATGAGTGAATATCTGAACAGGCCTGGGGCCTCCCTTATATCGACTCATCCTCAAATGAGCACTCAGTCTCGCCTGTAAACATATAAGCACTGGGGAGACAAAGGCAGCTACGTGTCGCGTTAGCACTACACAACCCCCTCATATGCTATGCAGGCCTTAATAGGTGCTCGCTAACAACATTTACCACAAAAGTCTGTGAAAGGCTATACAGGGAACCTGTGTTTTAGTAAGTGTAGATTTACACACACGTAGAGGGAGACATGAGCATCGCTTTCAAAGTGGCTCTATGTTAGAGGGGTGCCTAATTAGTTATTTATAGTGCGATAATCACATGGAGCACAGGCACAAGGTCCACAGAGGCAATCTCCAAGTACGAGGGAGTTAAGGATGCTGCTAACTTTATTCACTATGCCGGGGGGGGAGTGGGATTAAAACTGTAGACCTCACCGAGTTGATGTTGGTGATGGAGGTTAAGATGCTCCCGCAGCCGTTGCTGTACTCCAGGCAGCAGGAGTCTGGAACTTGTTTTTTATTGAACACGTCGAACCAGTCCGTGTAGTTACCCACTCCACAGCAATGGAACTGCACCAGGACAAACACGGTGGTGTGAGGTCATGTGAGGACGTGTCCACGGTGGAGTAGAGAAGGCAATGAGGATGAGAAGCAGAGGAGGTGAAGGAGAGATGTTCTAGACATAGTTGCAAATTATCCTGGCTTTCTCAGCACGTTCTCCTTTTGACGTAGCTGTCCGGGGAAACACAAGTCATTCATTCATTCATTGCCAGAAACCGCTTAATTCTGTTCAGGGTTGCGGTGAGCCAGAGCCTATCCCGGCAGACTCAGGGCACAAGGCAGGTCTATTCCCAGGAAGGGACACCAGTCCATCACAGGGCACTGGGGGTAAATTTAGTCAGCAGGCCAATTAACGTATGCAGCAGTATGTGCTTGGACTGTGGGAGAAAAGCAGAGTGCCCGGAAAAAACCCACGCAGATACGGGGAGAACATCTAAACTCCACAGAGAAAGGCACCCGAGCCAGGATTTGAACCCAGGTTCTTCTTGCTGTGAGGCGGCAGCAGTGTTCACCGGGCCACCGTGCCACCCGAAACATGAGTCTTCCAAGGATACTAAAGTCCTCGTGTTGCTTAGTTGTGTAACAGTACACAACTCAAGACAACACATTTACAACTAGTTCATCCCTCTTCCGGTACTTTGAGATACCCTGATGTGCCCGGTTTTTTTGTACCTTAGAGGTGGCAAATCTAGTTGTAGAGGAAAATGGTTTGATGTGCATTTTATTTTGTTATGAGCAGACTTGTAGGGTTTGGATGCCTCACCTTCGTGCCCACTTTGTTCTGTAATAAAAAAATTGCACTTTTTATGCTGAAGCCTGCCCATGGATCTATAACCTTATCGTGGTGGAGGGGATTGCATGCTCCAATGAACCCCAGAGCTATGTCACCTGGAGTCGAACACTCCTGGTAGAGTCTCCCTTGGAGAACGAGTTTCGAGAAGGAGTTTCGGAAAAATAATGATCCAAAGACGATCTCACCTAAGGACACTGGCATCAGGAAGGACATCCGGCCGTAAAATTCTGCTCCATTACCCCCATCATTGGAGTGCAATTTGCCAACACGGGTCAATGTGGATACTGGCTGGTTAAACCAGCAAAAACTCTTTATGTTCTAGTCAAGTTTTTAAAGTGATTTCTATTTATAACTATCAGCCGCACGACCTTTGGGGATCAGTATTCTTCCCTCCATCCCTCCGGACGTGAGTCACGTCTTGCTAGCACACAAAACCTTTCTGTAATATAGTATGTGAAATATTCTTGCATCTTAATTATTATTTTCATCAACCTCAGAGTAATACTATCAGAGTACCCACCCTATGGGCGATCATGTTCCAAGTATGTAATATGTTCTTTTGACATAAGGCTAAAGGTGGAAGAGGGATGAACAGTGCTCAAGAGGGTATGGGCACAAAAGTAGGAATTTAAAGCTGAAAATGTTAAAGTTTCAAAAGAGTAATCAATAAGCGGGAAGTAAAGCTGTAAAGACATGTAGATAGATACAGGTTTGTTATTACAGCAGAAAATACCCAGTGAGCTTGCAAGCTCTTTGCAGGAGTTCTACGACACAAAATAACACGCGAATTGCCAAAAATAATGAGATATGTATATTTAGAGAATGATAACATTAAGCTGAAAATCCCAAATCAAGTGAAAATTACATCAAAATCAAACTATAACCAGCACAATGCGGAACGTTAAAAAGGGCGAAGAAGACGTTTCCTACGATTTCATGCATCGTGATGAGTGTCACAAATCAGAGTTTATCATCAATTAACAACACAAATTTATGGTGGAAAGTTAAAACCTAAGGCGGTAATTTATTAATTTTAAGAAAATAATTACTATAACTTATTTCTGTTTAATGGTCTAACAACTGCTCATGTATACGTGGTAAATAACCTATTAACCCCCATTCACTCTGCAGTGTCTCTCAGCAGAGTCGGCACAGTGAGCCGTGTAAGTGAACTGGAGTGGAATTATAGTTAGCTTATGTAATATGCATTGCGAGTCACATTAAAAACTTCACAAAGTAGGTTTCATACCAGCGAGTGTTAAAAACAAGTTTCACTCCAGTAAGTTTACAAGACCAGCATCCTAACGTGCCATTATTGCACCCTTTTTTAATGACGGATAGCTTCATTGTCTCACCAAAACTAACATTTACATTGTATCAGATACCATACCAGGTACTGATTTAAGGCTGAGTCGACCCAGAGGAGGCTTAGGATCGGTCCAGACATTTGTCACTGGTGTAAGCCATGAGAGGTAATCGAACATAAGCCATCGGGTTCATATCGCAGGACACTAACGGCTGTGCTACCACTCCACACACACATGATAACACACGGTCCATTCTTTTTACATGCCAGTGTATGGTCATAAGTAAATACAGCATGCAGTACATGGGTGATATATACTGTCGTGTATGCTGCACATGCATTACATGTACTATACTATTAAATGAAGAACACACAGTAGACCTGTATATATACTAAACGTGCGGTCGAAACTGTATATATGCTCTTCAACTACCCTGTATATAAAGATCAAGATGCAATCATGGCCAAAGACGTTGATGCTGCCAGACCTCGCCGATGCGTTCTAACCTCTGCCAAATACCGTAGCTGCTTCGCTACAGATCTCTGAACTCCAAGAGCTGCCCCAATCGTATCCAAACATCTCCTCTCAGACACGCAGAGACCCAGAGACTCACGCAGATATACCCATAGATCTGCCCTAATAGTATCCCAACGTCTGCTCTTAGACTCACACAGAGACCCACATACTCACACATCTCCATCGCCTGCTATACAGGAGGTGATGGGTTCGATTCCGACCCTGATGCCTTCATAATAGGCGTTTACACGTTCTCCCCGTGATCACGTGGATTTTTCTGCAAGTCATCCGTTTTAGCCCTCCACATTTTTAAACATGCATTTGTAGATTTATTTGGCGACTATACATTCTCACGTATGATACTTTTACTCTTATGTAACCAACCCAAAAGTGTTTTGTTACGTGCATTTTCGTGTGGTAGTTACGAAGACAGAAATAGTCTTATGTTGATATAAAACTTGCATGACAAAGTACCAACGAGTGATACGCGAACATCACAAAAGCTATTAGCTAGGTGCTGTTAATACTATAATGTGCTGTAGTAATGACCTTGGCTGAAAGCCATTGCAATAACCAAGAGGATGTAAAAAAACATGTCCTTCCAATATAAAATGAAATGAAAATGTAAATGCTGTAGGTTTTGTGTCACATTATAATGACCAAACTGTAATTCAATACATTTCAAGTTTTATCATTTTTCTCTTGCAATTTTTTTGACAAGTATTAATATTAAATATGCATATCGTCCATTTAATATGTATGTCTTCTTTGCTTAAAATACTTTCACATGTGATAGCATTTTTTTTTGGGTAATGGAATTGAAAATGCGTGTAAATAAAAAATATATTTTTAATACTCACGAGATTAAAAATCCTAGGTGGATGCTTACATCATGTAGCTGAACGTCACAGTTAAATAATAATAATAATATAAAAAATCCAACTTGGATAGCCTGTAGCCACACGCTGTATCATTTTAATAGCAAAGCAATAATCCCTAGAACCACTTTCCAATTACTGTGGCATGAATTTTTGAAGGTTAAAACATTAAATTGGGACACATAACATGCACCTGCCTCTTGCCCAAGACACTCACATAACATGCACCTGGCTATTGCCCAAGATACTCACATCAGTCTGCACGATGTTCCAAGCTTTGGTGAGTCCCATGTTGCCTTCTTGGCCGTACAGCTTAAGGCCGTGAATCAGGTCCTTTTGTGCATACGAGTCAATCTGTAGGAGGGAGAAAAAAACAGTCGTCGAAATATATATAAAACAACATGTAATTTTATCGCTATATACCG
>JAZEWU010000011.1:7638540-7662442 GCA_036362915.1 Geotria australis | reverse complement strand
ATAAGGGAACATGTTCAGGTACAAATCCCACTGTTACGGTATAATCGCATGTTTTGTGGCTGAAGGTACAAGTTGGATAACAAGGCTACATATCACAGTATAAGCACACATTATGGCTTATTTATCACACCACAAGGCATAATTACAAAAAAGCATTTGTAAAGTAAGTTACAAGAGCTTAAATCCAATGCCCCTGAGTTGGAGATCTAGTAAATAATGCTTCGTAAGCAGGCTTGGAGAGGTGGTGCAAGAATTGAAGACAAGGTGTATAGGATAAGGTAAATTTGCAAACCTCCAAAACTCACTCATAGACAGATGTTTACTATTACAGCAGAAAATACCCCGTGAGCATACAATCTCTGAAAGCGGGATTCCTGTGATACAACAAAAAAACAAACTAACCAAAATAAACATGACAGTACAGAAAATAGGTTCATGAACATTTGTGTTTGTGCATCTTAAAGAATTGTCTCTTATCGAAAATGTAAGTGTTTATTTCTGGGTGATCCATTTTCCTATGACTCACAAAAAAGGTCGCAAAAATGCATTTGCCAAATATTCGAATACATGATTCTCTAGGAAAATACTGAGACCAAACGATATTAAATTACAATTATTGTACTATTGCCACACGTAATCAAGGGGCAAAAAAGCAACCATGATGAAGTTTGTGTCAGCTTGGCTATAAAAAGGGCCATGACCTGAAACATTAACAAGCTTACTAGAGTACAATATATATTACAAGGTAGTTTTAATGTACAAAGCCCCAGCAGTGGTGCAGCCTCTAAGAAGCTCATTGGAAATGTAATCATAAGCACCAACCCTTGCGGAAAATATATGCACACATGCACTTATGGAAAAGTGAAAATAAAATGTATTTGCCGGGCAATGTGCAACATGAAAGAGAACTATGAAAAAAATATGCCATCAAAGTAAATATTTATGATAGCTGTGGGGTGCAGGGAGAAGGGTCATAAGAGAGCTATCACATACGGAGGCATAATGCAAGCTGACATACATCTCACCATCCAAGGTCACAAAGGAGGTCCTGAGGACATCTGAAGATGGCATAGCAAGGGTCACTGGAGGCGTCACTGTGTAATTAGAGACATCTGCAATGCAACGCTCGCTGTTATGCAAGCGTGTGCACTGAAAAGGTGTCAGAGATAAATAATACGTCTCCCATGCCTCATCTGCCATAGAAACAGATGCTACACATTGATTTTTCTTGAATACATTTTTTTGCAGTCTAGCAGGTCATCAACCCAGGAACAGCATCCAAGCTCTCACGTCAACAGGGTGTACTTTCCATCCATCACATCATATCAAGTCACCGAGAACCCTACCAACCTATTGCACAGTGCATTCGTTTTCACATGACGCCTGGAGGTTAAACGTATATATTTTAATGTGTGGTGAAATGTTTTAGCTGTAAATGTTTTGAGAAAATGTTTTATCCAGTATTTGGTGCATATCTTGTAATAAACAGACATACAAACACAAAACAGCTAAATTAACGGTTATTTCAAAGGAAGTGTAAATGTTCCGTTGTTACACAGAACATCTGCAGCATTGTGATACAGTTTAACCCTTTATTTACATTTCAAGATGATAAATAATACCAAATGTAATATTCAGTTGGTCTTCAAATTCCATGTTAGGTACCCAGGTGCCTCTTGCTAATAAGACTATCCTGATCTCTTGAGTTCTAACCCAGTTAAACAAAATAACCTTGCCACTAATATCTGGATGCAGGCATTTTGCTCAACAATATTAAACTAAACCAGACAATAGTGCCCAGCAGGTTTTAACAATATGACCACTTTCCACAAAATCCATTAAGCGGTCAGAAATTAAATGCGGTGTATAGGCGGATTACATCTGAACATGGAGAGGAAAAGCAGCCTCACTTTGCGGGGGATGAAGATAATACTGTTCAACTTAAGCAACGCTTAGAGAGCTGTTTAACAAGCCGCAAAATGGTGAGTGCCACAAGCACGTGCACATGCACGCACACACAGACACACGTCCGTTTCCCATTTAAGCTGCTTTACTTCCCAGGCTTGAGCCGAGTGCTGAAAGCAAAGCATTAAAAATTTTCCCGTTAATGTCTGTGCAATAAGGCATCCTGCTCTCAGAAGATTACACAGGTATGAAATGATGTTCGTCTGTAATTGTTCTCGCTCAACGCTATTTCTGCGAATTCCCGCTAATCCTCAAATCTACGAAAGCAGGAACAGGCGGGTGATGTGAAAATGCAGACATAAAACATGTGCCCTTGCTTCTCCTCTGCTTAATTTGTCTGAAAGAGTTGGGGTTCTTCAAAGTGAAATGTAACTATTACTGTATTTTAGTTACATGGTACTGTTATAAAGTAATGATAGTGTACAGCCCTTTGCCATCCACCGCTGAATGAAGGCCCTCTGACACTGTTGGTCATGGGGCTGTTTGACCAGAAGTCACCAGGATGGGCAGTGTGGGTCAGTGAGGGTGGGGGGCAGGACTCATCCAGCTCTCACTCACTGCCGGCGTCAGCAGTGGCTGGGAACCAAAATGCATTTTCCAGGGAAACTAGTATCTTGCACTAAAAACAAAAAGTTAATTTCCTTTTTGTTTTCTTTAAATTGTGTCTTCAAATGTACCGAAAAATGCTATTTATATTGCATATGTACATATTTTAGTAGTTTCATCACACCATAAAGGGAACGCCTATGAGCCCATTACTTAACTCGTCCCAATATACGGAGAATCGTGTAACACTAGCCAATAAGGAAGAGATAGAGACAGCACTGTAAGCAACCATGTGCAATGTGATGAACATCTCGCTCCAAGGTAAATTGCATCTTTATGCTGAGCACATTACGTCTTCTCATTGTTTTGTCACAGATCTATAGTCGTGAGTCAGCCGGTGCATTTAAATTGACCTTTCTTTTTCATACACCAAGTTTATACATGCGGGGCATGTGCTCTAGTTTTAGTTAAGTGCAGATTAATTTTATAACAAAATAGTTGGTGTAATTTTATACTTTTTGGCTCCCATTACAAACACTTACATTAGAGATTGCTCATTTCTAACTCATGTATTCGTTGGATCACGTTACGCCTTACCACGTTATAGAATTGTGTTCTTATGTTTAACATTTGCATTAAGTTTAGATTTAATTGCATTTATAATAAAACGACCACAATATACTCGGTGAATGAGCGTTATGTGTGTAGACTTTTGTAATGAGCAATTATATAGCATGGTTAATTGAAAAACAAGCTTTTAAATAAAATCACATGCCTAGACTGCAGGAGAGCCATTATAGTGAGTTAACACACACTTAGATAGACTTCACTGGGTGAAGTTTCTACATTACATCACAAATCCAATTTCGTATCTTTTAATAACAAGCTAACTTATTCGCTGTGACTTAAGAACTGTCTTTGCATTGTATGGAGCAAAGACGTGCACTTAAAATCCATTAGACCAAAGAACATGTGCTCAGTGTCAGAGTCTATGCGGTCATTCCGTACATGTAAGTCAAATGTAAATAGCCACAATGTCAAACGGCATTTGCAAATGCAGCACTTGTAGGTCATAGCAATAAAACAACTTAAATATTACATCTATGCGCATGCACATAAGAACACACAGTATAGTTCAGGAGTCGAATATCTCCAAGTAAAAACGTGCGCCTTTTTAAAGAGAGCCGCGCTTACCCAGAAGACCAGGTTGAAGATGAACATAAGGTACTTGAGGCAGTAGATGCAGCTCTGAGCCATGTTGCAGCGCTTGAACTCTAGAAGAAAAACAAAGGAGAGGTCCAGGTAAAAGACGACGTACTTGCTGGGTCCCTTGGCGAGCCCGCGGCCAGACTGCTTGGCACCGGCGCCCGTGCCAGCTCTGACCCCGGCGAAAGTGGAGCCGGCCGGGCACTGGGCACCGGCCGCATAGAAGCCGCTGTATCTGTGGAACGAGCCTCCATCCCCGTCTCCTTGTCCGTCGCCGCCTGCCTCGCGCTCCTCAAAGTCCTGGCTGTCTAGGGAAGGGCTGCCGCTTGGCGTGCCGGCAGAGTCGGCGCTGTCCGAGTGATGCATGCCTCGACAGCCGTTGCCACCGCTCCCCTCAGGCCTGGCACCGGAGAGCCGCTCGTTCCGTCATCGTCAAGCGGCAGCGTGAACACCACCACCCCCCACGGCAGCCTCCGGCTGGGGATGCCTACTAGGGCCGGCCCGGAGAACGCAAAGAACCGGAGACGGCACTCTGCATTGCCCTCCTCACACTTCCCCCAGGAGCAGCACCGAGAGGCCCCTCAACGCAGCGCTCGGCCACTCGGTGTCACTTTGCAGAAGTGCGCGCGACGGGCAAATAATCCATCGGAGGGGACCGCCGCGAAGACACCGACCGTCTCGCGTCCCATTCTCGCTCGTTGCATTAGCGCCTGCTTGAAAGTAAAACCGCAGCCCGCACGAACGCGGAACATTAGACCGCTACATCGGTGGCCGGCAGATTATCCACGCCGGCAAGCAAGCGTCGCACGCCTGCCCCGGCAAAGCCCTCCAGCCTGCTTCTTGTGCCTGCTTGCTCGCAGCACCGCAGGTCTACTAGCATTAAGTAGCGCAGCTTTTGCTCATCATAAAGTCTGCATCTGTGCTGATCCACTGCTCAGCCGGCGATGCACGCATGACTCCCAGAAGAGATGACTCGCAGGCACATATTCCCGCTCGTACCTCCTGCCTGCTCTCCCCCTACCTTTCCATACTCCTTCCCACTACCCGCCCCCCGACCCGTCCCAGGATCTCTTTCTTTCTCTCTCTCTGTGTCTCGCCTCTCAGCGCATCAGACGCGCGCGTCCACGCACGCAGCAGCCGTGTGTGCTGCGTTCCACACGCAGCTCCTCCCTCGCCTCCCGCACAACCAACCGGTGACATGAGCTCCCCCCCCCCAACTCCCAGTTTATCACACGATGAGGTGGAGAGATACTCTCTGCCTTCGTTTCGGTGTGCGTGACAATACCCAGAAGTTACATTTTCTCTCTGCGCTCTCGCCACATTCGGTGTTTCAAATATACACGGTCAGATTGTACAGGTTTTGTTTTGGATTAATAATAGGTAGCTAGGGACCAATGGAAGATTGTGATGATGAATGGCATGATTAGATTAGAGTTTAACAGGGTTTTTTCACATCAGGGAATATGAGGTTCATTGGTAAAGTGTCATTTTTAGAGCTATGTCGGTATACAGTACTGAAATGAAATACTAATATTATGTTGCTAGTAATCTATAACAGAATGACCTTTTACGAACACTAGCGGATTTCAGTGAGGTATTTTCACCAGTTATATGAATCAATTTAATCTCAATTGAAATGTGTTTGCTCAGTACCCTACTATATAACGAGTATAAGATGGCACATTGGTTTTTGTTGTGTCTAAATATTTCATCACTAATTTTGAAATCGATGCAATGTTTTTAGTTTGAGTTTCTGCTTTTTTATGTCTGTAAACACAAGGTTATCGCCAACGTACACTTAAGCCACACAGATCAATGGTTCAATCCACCCACTCAGATCCCCAGCACCACTGTGTTCAGAATGAAATATCCAGCTAAGCCTTACTTTGTATTCCAAAAAGTGTTTAATAGAAATAAATATATATTCTGCCCTTGTCAATCCACTGCTTGGTAAAACGTTTCCTCACAACATGCTGGATGTGGTTTTTTGTACCATGCTTCACCATGCTTGCCAGTGTAGGTTGGCGAGTCGTGGCCAGGGATCAACTCAGGTTGACGGATGCAACACGCAGTTCTCTCGCCCGCTGTGCCATTCCTCCAAGCCCAGAATTCTATCGGTAAAAGCTTTCCTTTTGTTTAAACTATACAGTATTTTAAACAATGCTTGTATGTTGTATAACTGGTTTGTGCCTGTGTGTGCGTATACGTGTATTAAAGTTAAACATGCATAATCCCTAATAAACGAATTGCAAACGAGACGGCAGTTGTCCCTACATTGTTATGAACTTCATTGCAAAATGGGTCATATAATTTAATTGGTCCTTAAAGACCATTGAATCACAATTCATATATAGAATATATAAACTGCATATAATTGTTTGTCAAAAGGTTATGATAATGATAACACATACTACGACGGCTACAATGATCTAATGCTAGGCTTCTTATGAAGACAAATGTTACACTCTATCATAGGCATCAATATTGATGAATTACCGTGTATAGTTAATATATGGTAATGAATCGACACGGGGGCCTCTGCTGAAAACAAATGAGGAAATTTGGAATCCAGATCTTACAGTTCGTTTAACCGACCCATGCGGCTACACTGTGTTACCCAAACAAAACGTTCCTCCAAGACAGGGGTGCACAACTGATTTTTCACGAGGGCAAGTTCCAGATCAATAAACCAGACAAAGGGGCGCAAACTCATCACGCGCCCTGCTCCCTTGCAGGTACTCAGAACATTTACAGTCGGCCATAGTGGTATAGGCCCATGTTAAAATACGTGTGTATTTTAAAATAGGCCAAAAATTATTATTTACAGGCCGGATGAAATGTATGTCCGAGCCTAACCTGGCCCACGGGCCGTATGTTGTGTACCCGTGATCTAAAATAATCCAGAGAATACTCACAAAACACGGGTACAGTGTCAACACCACTTGTATGGATGAAATCCTCTTTTTTTGTTTACACTGGGTCGACAAAGAATAACGAATAATTATTGTAAAGAAAATGCCATCAGCTGCCATTATACAGCAAGCATTCATGTACAGCTTCTCTTGCAGAATCTGATGATGAATGCTTATTGCTGTCATTATCCTCAAGGACTTGTCCTTACAGGTGCAAGAATGCAAACCCTGACATTTCCTGCAAATATCCCCCCTTTGTGACTACACTGTATTTGTACTGAAGCAATGCCAAGTCGAGGGTTGGCAGTTTACTGCATTTTGCACATGATTCCTTTTTTGTAATTAAGCAAATCCCATTAATGTACTTTTGTACTCCCATCTTCTTTCTTAAAGTGATACAATTTCTACAAAAAAAAGCCAATATTTCTCATTGTGCTCTTTTCCGGTTCTATTGGGATTGATCACGAATGGCATGCAATCATGGAATCTTGATTACATGCAGTACCGTGTAATAAAAGTCTTATTTTACAATAATGCAACACAAGAATGATGCTGAAATGCAGATAATAACGCATTGTAGCCCTTTGTCAGTCTACTGCTTTATAAAGGCCTCTGCACGACATTAATTTGTAACAATGCTGCTGCTGTTTTCTGCCTGCTCAGTTGCCCTTGAATAAGGGTTTTACTTGGGAAATAAACGTCTGACATTTTTGAGCATATGAGTTTTCAACCATAATTCATCACACTGGTGAATGGAGGGGGGTGCAGAACCCTCACTTCCACTGATGTTAGCCACGATCAGGAAACCGAAGTACGGTTTTGCGGTTCATTGTGCAGTGCTCCACTTCCTCAAGGTATATTTTAAAGCACAGAGCAAATAGCCTACTGAACAGAATCCAGAACAAGATTAAATGTTTATTTGTCAACATCAGTTCATGTGTCTCCGTTCTTAAGTGGTCAACGGTCACATTAGATTGATGTTGTCAACTTTTACAACACATAAACAGATGATACGTGACAATTTGAGAGAATTGCTCTAAAGAGCTGCTCGTTCCGGATAGCCGTGTCGAGAGAAGGAACTCTTTTACAACACGACTATCCCCAAAATAACAGCTCTTCACGGCAGTTCTCATACATCGAGCCGTGAAAACCTACATCAATACAATACAGTTTGTGTTTATATAGTGTCTAAATACAACCACATCTCCAGAAGCGTATGAAAAATCATACTTGCAGTATATGGCCATTACATCTGTTAAACAAAATACCTCTGATAACAACGTGTACCAAATTAGAATAATTACTCAGTTTATTGTCTTCTGAGTCTCAACTGAATGTAAATGGCAACAATTATAAATGGATGTGATTTATGATCTTAAGACCCCATTGTTGGTGGCTGCTGCATGGCTCTACATTTCAATGAAGTCTTTGACCAAAATGCTATTAAGGAAATATTTTGAAACAATGCATTTGATTGATGGTTGCTTTTCAAAGCTGTTCTTTCAGTCGAGTGCTCCCTCTCAGTCGAGCACTCGACACGGTTATCCCGAAAGAACAGCTTTGAAAAGCAACCAGCATGCATCGAGCCGTTAAAACCTACATCAATACAATGCGTTTTATTGGAAGAATAAACGCCTAATTTCATGTGGAACATCTAGAAATGATGTTCACATACCACATCCATCTCACCGCAAATTGTCCTTATGGATAAATCAGTGGTGTGCTTGGTGATTTTCTTAATGTGCCTGAATAGTGATTAGGGTTATTAGATAATATTTGGGACAGTACTAGGATTATTAAGGATTCACATAATTTGTATTCTAGTGGTAGTGCCTTATGCAGATAATCTCTGCTTAAAGCCAGCCAAGCAGAATTCTAGAACAATCTAAGTGAGAAATGAGGCCCTGGTGCATGACTAATACTTGTCTAAGTAAGTAGTAAAGTTACTGCATAACATTCAGTCAAAAGAGGGCCATAAAGTGCAGCCTACAAAACTTTGGCATTGCAATCATTTTGGATTGCGTTTGGCACAACAGCACAGGTTTTATATTTCCATAGGGACCACCACAATATTTCCTGGCTTCATTGGTTTAATTGCTGGCTCAATCACTATCCATTGATACCTATGTTCGAGAACAATTCTTCTGAATATTAACGTACAGACTCTTCTTATTGACGTCAGCAAATCAGCTCTGCCTTTGATCATTTGCATTGCAATATAAATGCATTTTTCCATTAAAATATACTCATTGAAAATATCGAATATGATTTTTAAACACCCAAAGCAAAATGAAAGAATTGTAAATATTGCAATGCCAGTACCGTATATACCCCTTGATGGCCGTATGCTCAAACAACATTATCATTTGTTTCAAAACAATTTAAAAATTTACAATTAGCATACGGCATGCACTAGTGGATACAAACCATCCTGCAAGAATTTCATTTCACTTACACAGGTCACATGCTGAGAACACAATGGAGGCTCTAATGAAGCTACATTCTGGTTTAACACGCTGTAGGCAACAAAAAATTGAAAAACATGCACTTACAAATGTTAAGACGTAATTTTCTTAAAATGGTATAAAGCATCATTAAAATCATCATTGGCACCAATATTACAGTTGTGCACGGTTTAATTATGGATGTTGTGCTTTTCGTCTCTCAATCATATCCAAAATATACCGGTGCATCGCATTAAGCAATGAAAATACGTGTACAACTCTTGTAGCAAACATTGCGCGGTTTTGTAAGCGGACGTCGTAATTACTTTTGAAGTCGCCTGAATCCTCACAAAGGGTAAAACCTTTTATATGCAGTACCCTGGAAAGTGATTATCACAGCAATACAGCTGATTTGTTTTTGGTCTCAGAAATTGAAGCAGCCTAATTAAATGAAGAACAATATTTAGTCTGAAGGTATTGAGGTGATCAGTCTGAGACCACCAACTAGCTACATTTGTGAACCTTGGATAAACATCGTTGGCTGCCCAGATTCAAACCCATGAACTCAGGATTACTGGCTCAGTGATCTGAAATTGTGCTAATCTTCTGAACCACCAGGCCACTTTACTAGCTAACCACTGTTGTTGTTTTAAAACAATTAACACATGCAATTATCTTTAATGCAAATGTAATTGCTTCAAATCCATTACGTTACAGTACTCGAAATAAACAAGATAATTCCGTTATGTTTTGTATCATGGACATATGCAAATAACTGGATGGATATGTCGCTTTACTTTGATTGGGAATTTTATTTTGCTTATAAAGAACTATGCGATTGAAGACACTTGTATGTGATATAATAGGATTCCATTTCAATTTGCACAGTGATGTAATATCACAGCTTATATTACACTTAAACAAGCAGCAGCAGCTTGATTCAATTATGCATGTGGAAAAGAATTCCAGAAATGTGCCCACAGGAGCTGAACTCTGAATATGAAACAGCTGTTTTGGGTTGGCTGTAAAATCCAAAAACTTCCACACATTGAAGCACATATAGATGGACGATGATACCATAATTCTTGCATGTAACATATATTGTGAGAATTCAACTGACAAATAATGGCAAACGTAGCCACCCAAAAATTACCACTCGGTTAATTGGCCTGCTGACTAAATTGCCCTCGGTGCCCTGTGATGGACAAGTGTCCCATCTTGGGTATAGCCCTGCCTTGTGCCCTGTGTCTGCCGGGCTAGGCTCCGGCTCACCCCGACCCTGTACAGGATTAAGCGGTTTCTGACAATGGGTGGATGGAAACATTTTTCAGTGACAATTGTTTTCAGTGAACGTCATTTGGATGTTAGGCACGGGTTGCATGGTGTTGGTTTTTTAATGCAGTAAATTTTGATCATGCCATCGTGGTCACAGAGGTAATTTAAATTTGTGACAGGGTCATGAATTCTGTCAGGAACCCATTTCCTATGGCAGTATGAATTCCGGATTCCCAATATAATCAACTACACAGAAACACATTCTCACTCTTCCTAACACTCCTTACACAGGTCCCTAAACTGTAGCCATGCCTCCTCGTGTGCTTCATTATTGGATACGGCTACAATGAACAGTACAACCGCACATAATGTAATACCATGTTTGTTTTACTTTTGTTTGCAAATAGTAATTTTGTATCTTGTTACATTTACAACACGTTGCTTTTCAGCGATGCAGCAAGCTTGAAATCTCTATACTAAACTGCTTTTATCGCCATCAGTGCACACATTCACATTTTAAATGCAATATATTGTACACAAGTAAAATGAAACACGAGAAAGTCACATGTTTTAAGTCGCGACACGTATATCATGAAAATGTGATCGCTTTCAGTTTGCCGTGTTTTAAAAAGTGCAACATGACCTAATTCGGGAAAGAAAAAAAAACTGGACAGCTAGCTTTCTTAGCTGTATATAATGCTAGCATGGTATAGATTTTGTTGGTCACATAAGCCTGTGGAAAGCATTTACTCCTTGGGCTGCCTGCACCTATCACTGCAAGTTTCTATAATAATCCCTTCCATGGTGGGTCTCAGAAGTGCATCCCTGTGACAATGCATCTGCACCAATTCAATTTCCTAGGGGCAGTCACTCATGAAGGTCCCACAGTGCGAGGCACAGTAAGCCTGCAGTACACTATCCCCAGTTCATCAGCAACTCTTGTGTGTTACGTGAGGATAATCAATGCTGGGAAACACTTTAATGCTGAATATTCATATGTACCATCGCAAAGCTTTGAGGTTTAACAAAAATCCACCAAGGACACGTGTCAACTGTTAAAATAAACCCCAGAGATCTGCTGTCTGCAATGTACTTGATATGTTAAGAGATTGTTGAATAATTTCGTGTTTAGATTCAAGTGTCAGACTTCAGGTAAGCATCTATGTGCATTTGAAGCTACCGCTTGAAGCTGCCGCTTGACTCTCAGTTTTCTGTCTCCCCGTTGTTGTTGTGCCGTTTTCTCTTCACAAAAAAAAAACCCAAAAAAAAATTGGTTGCTGATTTTCCGTGCTCTGTCGTTGTCGAGATGTCGTTCTTTCTGCAGCTTTGTGCAGCGCTTTGTGACCCTCGGGTGAAAGGCGCTATATAAATGCTATTATTATTATTACCTGAAGTCTGAACCTGAATTGCACACAATTCAGGATCGCAACTCGTTTTAAGACTATACTATATTTGCTATTCTCGTATTGTTACCGTCCTAAATGTATTGTTTAACATTTGTTCTCTGCTTTGTATTGACTCTCTCATGCGACTGGGCTCAGTGAAAACATTATCATATGATTAGCATATAATTTGCATATGTCGTAAATTATTGATTCTTGTATACGTGACTCCATGTATGTACCGTGAATGTAAAAACGTACCATATTGTTACACACACATTGTATACACACTCAGTGCAGGCAAACAACAATCTTTTTAAAAATAACATTTACATTCATAACAAGCAAACAAAACAATGCTACACTTTGTAAGCATGTGATAAACTCGGCAAGTGGGGGTTGGGAGAGTATTTGAATTTTTGTTTTGCAAATTACTGCGCAAGGATATTTAATTAAGCAGCTAAACTCGAGATGGTATCTTAGTTTTGGAAACTTTTTGGGACAACAGTAATTCAGTGGGTGTATAATTTTCCAAAGTGTTCAGATAAATATTGTTCAATTCACAACACGGGGATTGGAATGTTAATTTAGACTAATACATAATTATAGGTTTTAAAGAACTATATATACCACTGAAGATTCGGATAAACATTAAAATCAACTTTTATCGTACATTTATTTAGTCAGCAGGCCAATTAATCTAGGCAGCACATCTTTGGTCTGTGGAATGAAACCGGAGTAGCCGGCGGAAAGCAACGCGGACACGGGGAAAACATGCAAACACCACACAGAAATGTATCCGAGCCGGGAGTCGAACCCAGGGCCTTCTTGCTGTGCTACTCTTGGTGAACACGTCTGGCTTGAGGATCCAGCCAAAAAGCGATGCGAAGACCGTCCAGCTAAAGGAGGTTGGGTCAGGAAGGGCATCCGCCAATAAAATTCTGCTCCAATACCTTCACCATGGGGGGCAACTGGCTAACCCAGGTTAACCTGGATACCGGCCGTTTAAACCGTTAACAACAACATCAACGCATTCTACGGTACCTTGAGTTGTCAGCCACAGCACGTCTGGAGCACAGTTCCTAATTAATTGCAGCATGCAGCATTTTCTACACGGCCATAAGCATGTGTGTGTAGAGAAACCTTCATTGCACGAATGCTTTACCCTTACTCATCACACTTGCAGATGAGGATCATTGCTGCATTGTAATGTAGGTTCACTACTAATTAAAATGTTCGGCCTACATTATTATGTACCATACTAAGATTTACCGCGTAAAACTGGGAACACCGAATCTTAAAATGTTCTGGAAATGCTGTCAAAAATATAATTCAGCAGCTGAAAACATACAACGTACACACAGTATAATGTGCATTCCTGAAAAACAATTTGATGCACGAACAAGCTGTGTGTATTTCACTGCATAAGTTATAGTGCATTGGATGTTACATTAAAACCAAAGGGCAATAACTGTGCTCTGCGAATGAAAACCTACAATGAGGCACAAGGGCACAAAACATATACTTACAGCTCTCCTCTTACCCGCATCCATTTTACCTGCTCCTCTTATTCTCCTCCAGAGCTGTAGGGTCGGCAAAAAATCCTATTACAGAGATAAGACGCTAACCGAATCAGCGCTAAACGAGGTCTCAGAAGGAGGCGGGCGCTGATTGGGTGGGAGCATACAGATACATCCCTCTCATTGGCTGAGTGAGTGTAAACAAGTATGGCGGCTCTCAGCGAGCTGTGAGTGTTCCGACTCAGAGCTCCCGACTTGCATTATGGATTAACGTCTTTTTTTTCTGGAAAAACATCTCCAGGGCAATGAGCGCTATAACGAATTGATGTTTTCGCAGGGTCGCTCTAAGTGGTGTCCCAGTGTATTTTTTACCTTATTTAGCCTATTATCGGTAGTTATATGCACTTTCCCCATCCTATGTTGCAAATCCACTATCTATTATCCACGACACTCTTCGCGGACAGGAGTTAATTGACAAAATCATCCTATTATCCGTGAAATGTATATTTGTGGATAACAGGATCCACAATGATGTTTGCTCTGCAGAGCTGCTTTTTCAGGATAGCCGAAAGAACAGCTCTGAAGAGCAACCATCATGAATCGAGCCGTGAAAACCTATATCAATACACATGATCCACAATGTTTGTCCCCCACATCACCACACATCCAGTATTAAATGCGGCTTTGTAACACAAGCGTGGTGCCACGACCACCACCATTGACAGTGGAAACATGCTGTATGGCAATTGGAAAGTTGACGCAGCACTTTCACGTCATTAATAACAGAGAGGAAAACATGGAGAAATCTAATCGAGTGTAATAAATGTCACGAGAGTACGGTGCAGTTTATATAAATGATCACCATTCCTCGAACAATAACTTGCGCCAATGCCAATGCAATGTTGGCACGTTTTATAATAAAGAGTAGGGACTAGCTTATCCTGAGGCTTGAAAATGACACAAAGTAAAATAAGGTGTAATTAAAATATTCTCTCCAGTAACTTCAAACGACTGCTGTGCTGCCTTCAAGCCACTGTGCCGAAGTGCATATGGACGTCTGGAGCACATGATGTCTATGTGAGCCATAAACCTTTCCTCCATCATTACCATCATCAGCCATAATAATAATAATAATTTTAAATTTATAACGCGCACATACTAGTCCACTGCCAAAGACCCTCCCAGAGCTGCCGCCATCTCTCACAACCATTCATGGAGTACATCCACGTGAGCGGGTTGCATCGCTGCATCTTCATGGCAGACGTCCTCTTGGGCATATTCCTTCCCTGGGCTGCCACTCTATTGTTAGTCTAGACCAACATCCTGTCTACCCAACCATCATTTCCTCCATAGCTCCGAATTACAGGGATGCGCCACCACGCCCAGTGTTCACATTCTGTCGATATAAAATCTGGACAGTGCTCCAGAAAACAGCAGTTAAATATCCGACTGCACGGGCAATGACTTCTCAATGGCATACCCCTCCCCACCACACACACACACACTGCACCATGTCTCCATTAATTTTACATGCTTTCCTACGGAGTGAACACAGGCTTGACCCTCGATGAACAAAGTGTCATCGAATGACAAAGCCAAAATTGCATAAACGGAACATGTCAACCTGAGTCCGCTTTCATAACCAGCCCAGTGCTGGACTGCGGGGGAAATTTGCGCAGCACTTAATGTATAAAACTATCCAAGTGACGTGCGGCATTTCATTTGACAGCGACGTTAACTGTTTCTGTGCATTATGACTCGCGCATGCTTAATTATATCCTTGGCTGTGACTCTGCTGACAACTTTTATGGCTTATGCGTCAAAGTCTTTTTTAATTAATACCAAATACACAAGCATGGAGTCATGGTAATTAATAAATGGACCTCCATCTGTCACCCTGTCCACCCTCCTGCATTCACTGGCAACTGCTAATTTCCCACATCAGACATGGCCAAAATGCAAATGAACAAAGTACGCTCACTCCTGTTTTGCAGTAGGCAGTCAATTTAAACACCACGAGTGAATCCATACGGTCTTCATTACATGGGTGGCTGACATCTATGTCCAAATATTCTGACAAGAGCAAATAGTAATGTTGTGTGTATCCACACGAAATGTGATTTTTTTTTTCTGGCATGAAAACGACTCATTTTTCAGTGAAATTATTTATCTTTTGGTTTAAATCTAGTTGTGATGACAGTAGGTTCAAAATTAAAGTTGTTTTTATTGCAGCGCGTAAAAAACGAATTCGTACACTAAACACAAACATTCGTCATTGTACAGAGTATTAATATGAGAGGCAGTGAGTCATATTTGAAACAGACACCAGTTATATATTGCGTTTGTTGTGCGCTCTGCTTAAAAAGTGCATGGCTAATGTACTCGCACGTGCATGATTTATTGGTTTGCGTGTGATGTTATCATCCTGCTTTTAAAGGCTTTTACTACTGTACTCATCATATACGATTACACGTAATACGCAATCGCGTATTCACAAAGGAGCGGCACGGTGAATTGGTGAGTAGCGCTGCCGTCTCACAGCAAGGTTCGAATCCCCGCGCAGGTGCCTTTCTGCGTGGAGTTTGCATGTTCTCCCCGTGTCCGCGTGGGTTTTTGCCGAGCACTCCGGTTTCCTCCGACAATCCAAATACATGCTGCTGCATAGGTTAATTGGCCTGCTGACTAAATTCCCCCCAGTGCCCTGTGATGGACTGGCATCCCATCCTGGGTATAAACCTGCGTTGCGCCTTGTGTGTGCCGGGATAGGCTCCGGCTCACCGTAACTCTATACAGGATTAAGCGGTTTCTGACCATGAATTAATGTATCGACAAAGTGCATAGTGGGCTGCACAGTAACTACCAACTACTGTTATCCTGTACCTATCATGGTACTCTGTCCTGGTATAATAGCCCAAATATAAAATATCAAATGCAGCTAGTTATCTTCTACAATAGAGGGTCGTAACTTATTTCATGTCTGTAATAGATATACAGCCAAGCTTTGTTTTTCCGTGACCCAATTACGCGTGGATTCGTTTATCTATCTAAGGTGAGCAAAACCTGGTTCTCTCTTCCAAATATCCAGGGTCTACACGATGGATATAAGAAGTCCAATTATCGAGGGTTATCCGCAGTGACTCCCACTCCCCCCACTGGATAAACGGGTGAATCCCTGTGGCTGGGACGCCGAGTATTTCGAACTAGGACACCCGCCCCCACTTTTACCCTGGATAAATGTTATTTGAACGTAGATCAATCTTTCAACATGCATGAACATTACAAAATATCAGGACCGTCTGATAATTTATGAGAGCATAAAACAATAGTCGCACGGAACTGTTCGCATGAGCAGCCCACTGTGTATATTAGATATATAAACCACTCTACACAGCCACCTCACAGGCATAACCCATCTTTTCTCTTGACTTCGTAAGTGGAAGTAGGAGTGCCCAAATGCACGGCTGCTCAAGTGGAACAATGGATAATCGCAACATCTTTGCGGTGTGGTTTGAAGGCACTGACAAGCAATGGCATTCACGTACACCGCTGCAAGAGGCACAAGATAATCGCTGTGCAATTCAACTCGGTTGGAAAGGTCAAGGTGATATCTAAAAAGGCAGGTGTGAATTGCACATCGACACACGTCCTACGCAAGGCGGCAGTAACTGTGACAAAATAGAGCGCCCAGCGTGTGTGGAATTTATTCCGTAAAATCAAGGAGGACTACGGCACCGAGAAGATTGACAAAACGGTAAAGTTTTGTCGGCACTCTCACCCCCGAGCAACTAATATTCCAGACATGTGCAAAGACGATGTAATAGGAAAAAAACACAGCTGAAGCATGCTCGTGTAGCAATGTACGTTCATCTATTGCATGGTATGAACTGTGATTTGACATGGGGTTCATAATCACGCTCTCAATCAAGGCGTTCCTTGATGCTGGGAGCATGCTTAATCCCTGCCACCAGTTATTTATGGGTAAAGTTTAGGCAACTTTTCGTTTAACCTTTATCGTGTTTAAAATAGCAACCGTTAACAGCGACATTTGAAATTACACCGGACAATTACAGTGCTAGAAGACAAGTATTGATATTCTTCACAGTCATCAAGTATGGAAGAGAAATTAGTTTGTTGAAGCAGATTTGTTGTTGTCTTTAATACGCAATGTTATCTTGATTGTGGTATAAGTGTCATGTCATGAGACAAATAATCAATTCTGAAATGTTGCAGGGCAGTACATACCTTATGTTACAGAATGGCCTGAGGAACAGGGCATCACAGATTGAATTCTGAAATCTCTGCAAGTGACCTCTAATCCACGCTAGGGGGCGGCACTTTCTCCTACACCCTGCTTTAATGAATAATGTTCAGCTATCGCAATAACGACAATGAAAACCTGGTCTAATCGTGTGTGGCTGCCAGGATTCTAAACCTGACCTCACCAGTGTCGGTGAACTCAGTGAGCTGACATCTATGCCACCCAGAAACTTCTGGAAACAGAAAAACTTCGAGCATCACCATCTCTCAATCTCTAATGAAAGCTAGGACTCGGTGTGATCCTGGCACGCCTAAGGCTTACATTCAGCCCAAAATACAAGTAGCCAAACAGCTGCTGTGAGTCACAAGTGAAGCATCAGAGCGCACATTCCTATTTTTGTTGGCTGATAAAGCTATGATACCTCACTCTTGTGGTATACCACAATGCCTAAGGGGACATTTGGATCCGTGTAATACCCATGTACAAAGTACTGTCATACATTGCAGCCTGGTTCTTATGAGATCATTGTTATTGTCATGAGCCATTATCTATCCACTGCTGGATGACGGCCTCCACACAATGGCTCCATCTCTCAAATCCAAATGAACCATTTAAAATTACCCGCAGAGTACTCATTTTGGAAAACACGTCGCAATTATCATCTCGTACTGGCAGACAAATGCCCCAGATGACTCTTGCATTATTCTGGTTTCTGGTTTCTTGAGTTCACACCAAATTAAACAAAAAAAACCGTTCATGACAAACATTATTGGATATATAACAATTGCGTTTAGCACGAAACACAATCAATACTAGAGATATAACGACTTGGCCTTTGAGAATGTGAAATACCTGGTATCTGATGCAGACCCATCTGAAACAAGCAATTGCAGCAGCAGCAGCAGCAGTTATATTATGATGGCCATTTAAAAACAAATTGCCCACGATGGCAATGACTCTAAAACATATCTTGCTAAAGCCGTCCTCTGGATTGTGTCAAGATTGAATACATATGTGCGTTTGCCTTTGAGAAAGTTTCATGTTACATACAGTACTTTGAAATCTGTTCCATTAAACATATTGCCTAAGCTTGCCATTAATTTAGTGCGCATTTCACTTTTCCACGTCTTGTAAATCATGTCACTTTCTTAAGCTCCAGCTGGGTTGGTTTGCTCTGAGCATAAAAATTGGCCTGGCAAGTTGGTTGCTGGCATCATGCCTCACAGCTGCTTACAAATTGGGTCACATCTCATCACATGTGTTTATGTGACTGCTCAACTAGGCTCCCTTGCCAGTGAGCTCAGTCGGAGGAAGGCTTTGCCTCTGTCACGGCACAGGAACACTGTCCGTCACGATTGCTATCAGACACGTCTAGATGCCAGTTGCATCACTGCCGCCAGCGAGAAAGATCCAGTGTGATGTCCCTGAAGCTCAATATTTCATGAACAACATGTCCAAATTATTATTTTGTACTGTCAGGCTACCTTTAGTTGCCTCTCTGAGCTCACGGCCTTTGATGCATCCTAATATCAATATTAAATAGCGTAGAGCTATAGCGTAAGATGTCAATGACAGATGGCCTCCTTTATCCTTTTCCATAGCAATTTATGCCTCGTAGCACAGTACAGTAATTATGAGTGAAATGAGTTAATTGAAAACATGTATGCGTAATGACAATCTGAATCAGTAATACATTCATTAATCAGAATATTCCAACCTCGATATACACAATTCGGATGCTTACAATTTTGTAAATTACAGATGCAAGATTTCTTCCTTTAGATATGTCAATTTTATAGACCCTATTGTTTTCATTCATAGGTGTGTAAAATGTTAATGAGTTTTCCGGTAATAACTTACAAAATAATAAAACTGCGATCAATATAGGCCTAAGGTGCAATGGATGATATTGAGCGGGTTACATTTATGAGCAATGGACCTAAATGAATGTTTTCCCCATAATCCAATTCACAAGTCTCTAAAATTTGTTCACTATTGGATACATTTAAACTGTGCATTTTGACAAGGTCATTCACTTTTCATACATTCAGGCAACAGCTTAATGATGTGAGAGTCCTGAATGGATCTTGCATGGAAGGAGCCCATGATTAAGAGTGCAAGGGAACTACAGTATACGTGCTCTGAATCTGTAACATTAATGTATCGTGCACACATTTCTCGATTTGAGATAGAGAACATGTGCAATATCGAATTTGCTATTTTAAGACAGCCAAAACACACCTTAACCTGTGGCCTAAACTATGGCTTGGTCAAAAGCAGCAGCTATTAACAATATAATCCTGCACGAATAACCTCTCACAAAACACATACTGCAGCAGGTGAAAGTATCTACCTCATTTAACAAACAGCTGTTGTATGGTTTGAATAACATACTGTGTGTGAGTGTCATCTAGTTTTCATCTGTTGCTATGAGTCACCTATCTTTACTATTCCTCCCCATTCCATTGTAAATTTGGTGATGATACAGCGCGTTCACCTGGTGAACAGTAAAAATGATAATGTGGACCACAGGGAAGCAAAGGGTCTGGACATCATGAACCCCTGGCTTGGAAAGAGAATTGGTTATAGAGCTTGCTAATGTTTTCAGGGATTCATCACTGCCCTTCCAAGACCTCTTTAGAATCTGCCAGAGTGGTATTGAATCCAGGATTTGGTGTCATGCACTTCAGGAACCCATCACACGATGCAATGGGGATTTTCTGAAAATTTCCACATACCAGGTGTTGCATTACTGCGTGAGCTCATGCAGATTGCTCCCCGCGACCCCTCTTTAGAGCCAGATGATAACGCTTATATAACCCCACTTGATTGCAGATATCCTGCGCACAAATGAACAACTGACCCAGCGGTGGTGAATGTAAGCAGCTTATTTTTGATTTATTGCCTGTTCACGAGGACTGCAGCATACGTGCATTGTGCCCCCTAGTGGATATGACTCAACATTAACCAAGACAACTCTGACAAATGGCCTTTGCTGGCTTAGTGTCTCTTGGAAAGAACATTACTTACAAACTCTGTATGGCAAAGCACTTTATACAAGTCGATAGTGCATCTGAGCATGCATTCGTAGTTGTATTCCTAGTATTTTGTTTCTGAAGATAGCCTCCCAGTAAACATGGCACGTTGGGCCCACGTTGGTCCAACCGTTGAAAACACATGCCAACGTTGGCCAACTGTTTTTGCGCTAACAAAATGTCCCCAGGTACCCTGCGATGGACTGGCGTCCCATCCTCGGTGTGCCCCTGCTTTGCGCCATTACAACTAACGGCCAGTTCCAGATCGTTTAACCAAAGGGCCACAAACTGTTAAATGACCTCTGGTCCCTCTCCGGATCCCCCCTCCCCTTGCAGGCACACATCACATATAACATTTACACATAACATTTACAGTAGGCTATAGCGGTATAGGCCAATGTCAAAATAAAAGTGTATTTTTACATAGGTCAAAAAATCAACACGGCTATCCCAAAGGAACAGCTCCGAAGAGCAACCATCGTCAACTGAATTGTTCTCAAAATAATTTGATTTAGTTTTGATTACTCTTTACAGGCCGGTTAAAATATATTGCACTTGGCCCAGAAGCCGTATGTTGCGCACCCTTGCACTCCACCATGGGTCCTGATGGCAAAATCTTATCATTTTAGGTTATTAGAAGTATCATAATAATACCTATGTTAAGTATTATTAAAGGTGTGTCACTAAGATGTGTCATTAGCGTATGTTGGTGAATGTTACTCAGGGCGTTGATTGATATCGGTCGGGGTAGTCCTGCATATCTCCTTTTAATACAAACATATTTTTTATTGCACAGCTGCATGTGCGTAAGATTCAACATCATCATTATTCAAAGCACAAAAACACGTATTAAAAGCACAAGTAAATAGTATTTGTTTTACTGTACATGGCCAATATATGTTATTCTCTTCAAAATTACACTTTTTGTGATGCTGCCTTGGCAGTGGTGCAATAAATAAAACTCAACACATTCGTCAATAACTCTGTCCTAAAAGCGGAAACAAGGGAAAAAATATCATAGATGACGTTTCGGAAATATTTCTTTATTTCGTTTCCTTTCAGGGCAGTGTTATTGACAAATGTGTCCAGATTGTGTTATTCTATCAAGAAAAACAAAAAAACCAATATATTCGTCAGTAACATAACAAAGGTTACATTATATACTAGATAACATTTCAGATAGTGACTCTTCTTCATAGCACATCGTAAAGAAGGGTTGTCACCTGAAATGTCACGTTATGCAGTGTTATTGACAAATATGTGCAGGTTTTTGTAAGTTTTGCTTGTGCACCACTGCCAAAACATAGCATCACCGAATCGTTAGTTATTCTACGGAGGCTAAATGCCGTGATTTTCCGCTCCTAATGCAATGTGCTTATTAATCACCAGGTGGCAGAAGCCACCCACTGATTCAAAGACAGAATCCTACAGGGGTAATTATTTTCACGTAGATCTTCAATGTCTCCCGTTAAACGTCCTATCCAATACTGTACATGCGACTACAGGATAAACAACATTGTTTGCATGCCTTACTAATAGCGAATTTACAACAAACAACAATAAATAGGACTATATTTTCATAAAATTGTCGTTCTGCCAATGTATATAAATAAAGGATATCGTAGAAAATCATAATTATATAATTAGCCATTTGTTTGGACACCAGATGAAACAAATTAATGACAAATCCCTCTGTGTACATTCCCTGGGGTGGAGTGAGGGCGCTGTAGTTAGCGCAATTCACTCTAAACCTGGTGACCTGAGTTGAATTCTCGGCGATGACTGACAACAGTGTGGAGAGAACTATCGCAATGTGGTCTCGTGTCCACCTTCACGAGGACCACACTGACCAGCATGATCAGATATCCATCCATCCGTTGTCATAAACCACTTAATCCTGTACATGTACAGGGTCGCGGTGAGCTGGAGTCTAATTCCGGCAGACACAGGGCGCAAGGAAGGGCTACACCGAGGATGGAACGCCAGTCCATCAGAGATGTAGTCACGCAAATTCCATGACCGAAAGACACAGGGAGTACTTTATCCAGCCCCGAACTGAAAACATTCGTAATATCCGCCGTGTACTATTCCACGTATATAAGCTTAGGGTTTCTGTTATATTCGCAAATATTTTCAGTGTTGTAAATACAGTACGTTGAACTTTTCAGTGTTCATACTTGTACATTTGAAATGCTGAACAGCAGATCGATGAACAGCAGAGAGCACACATAAAATGTATAAACAGCAATTATCACCATAGCGTAAATAACTGCTGTCAAATTGGTGGCTAAACATGGGAATGGAAAGTAGAGTCTGGGTTACGTCTCATTGTGGACATATTTTCGACTGTGACTTTTGCCATTTTCCCAAGTCAACCGGATAACGATATGTGGGAGAGATCTCTGACTCGCATACATTGTGAGCGGCACAATCCGAAACTTTAAACGCCATTTCCTGCCCTCCCTCGGACCTTTTCCAAACAGCCATCATGTGAAAACGGAGTCGCATAACTTCATGTTTACAGTAAAAATAATGAATGCTTTGAAACTTATCTGTGGTGGGCGGTGGTTGCTTTTCATGGCTGTTTGTTCCACTCTTGGGTACTCTACAAACATTATATCCCCGAAGTAATGAAAATTCCGGGGAAAAAAGCACTTTTCATTAAAAAAAGGTTTCAGGCAAGCTACAACCACACAAAAATATAGCTTAACCGTGTGTTTTAACATTTCAAGACATTTCCTTCACAATCCCTAAACTGTAACGGACATCGTTGACTTCATGTCCAAAACCACTGATTGAACAAAATGTGCCTTTGTTTCCCCAATGTTATGAACTCTCCTTGTGTTGGAAGAATGTATCAAGCAGGGCACGTCCAGCCTTGATATAAATGTATTTTTTTTTATCTTCAGCCAATGTCCAGATTTCCATTTTGGAAAGTCAGTCATGCAATTCCTAAACAGGGCCCCTTTTAGCCATGAATGGAAATGGTGGAAGGAAGTGGACAGTGGAAGAGAGATATCCCTGTTGGATATTGCCAATGATAACAAATTATCTCTCCTAAAAAGGACATGCATAGTAATTGCTGTCTTCATGCTGTAGAGTGAGTAGACTAAGTAGAGGATGAAGGTACATGCTGTTGACATGTGCGTGTTTCTTAACCAAGCTCCAGCAATTCCTTATGCAGACAGAAATCACGAGTGACACTGGGTACTCACTCATTCCGTGCTGATTAAGAACAACTCAACGAATTCCTCAATAACACGGCCTTCACATGAAAAAGTAAAAGGTTGAACAATTTATTCTCTTCTTCTTTCTTCTTTGCGATTCTTCGAAGCACGATGGTCAGCTTCTGGACATCG
>JAZEWU010000011.1:7623654-7638439 GCA_036362915.1 Geotria australis | reverse complement strand
ACTCTTATATAATATAACTTTTATGGAAGTGTTATGGACGAATGTGTTATTTGTGTTTGTGCGAACTTGCCGACACAGCATCGCCAAATAACGTGTTTCACGCAGATTCAGTGTAAGTGAAGCCGCTATAGCAGGTTAAGGAGTTTATTTGTGCAACTGACATTTTTCTATACTCTGAGGACATTGGAAGAACACAAAGTACGCGAGCCGAAATTTTGACACTAAGTACCACGCACTTGACTGTGAGTATACAGTAGTAATTATCATCCTGGTATGATGGCACAGCGGTTAGAGTTCTATTACCAACAACAAACAACACCAGTGATGAGCGCTAAATGGTCCCATTCTGCCACCACAAACCCCCTCCCTCTTCCCAACTCCACGCTGCCTTAACCAACCCACACTAGCCAGTTGTAGTTAAGTTTAGTAAACCGACATGGCATGGGAAGACATTCATCCAGCAGTGAATGAAAAATGGGTTAGAAAGGTCGGACGGTGCTGTGTAGCTGAATTTTTTTTAAAATATAGCTACATCAGTACAGCTAAATATTTGTACAAAGAACTGCTTTGTAACGATGTAGGTTTTTACGGCTCGATGTAGGAGAATCACTCTCAAGAGCTGTGTTTTCGGGACGATGCCTCCAACGTGGGAGGCGAAACGTCGTAAACAACACCGGGGTCTGAGAGAAACGGCATTTCGATACTCTATATGTCCTGTACATATGGCAGAATTGACAATGAATTGACAATTGAATAAGAGGAGGAACGCTTCACACAGCTATCCCAAGTCTCAAAGAATTGCATTGTATGGACTACAGTGGGGTCATGTGCGTCATTGCATTGCTAAAATAACGTGTCGAGATAACGAAACATGCTTTAAATTCATAATTAAAAAGCATAACACATGTACTTTGACACGTCTTTCCATGTTGTATACATTAAAATAATCTAAGTGATGTAACGAGCAGCGTTGAACGGTATGGCATACTAATGTCAACATATTACTAAAGTCTCGTATTTACTAAGTATTAATGATGCTGCAAATGCTGTACTCGACATGCAGTTTATGTTAAAATATAAACACTCTCATGTTGTTATTTGCTGTTTATTTGTAAAAAAAAGAAATCGTTGTAATTTACCGTCCCACCCATATTCCACTATTTGCGTGCCAAACCACAAGACCTCGACCGTTAGAAGAACTTCCCGGATTAAAAAACGAAATCCCTTAAAAATAAATAGGTTTAGCACACTGCCCACTTCAATAATTTAGCCTGAATGACACCATCAATAAAAACTTTCCAAACGTTGTTTTCAGTATTGGGTGTGAATTGACTGCTGCCACCGCGACCCTCACCAGGACAAGCGGTTTAGAAAATGGATGGAAAAATGGATGGATGGATGGATGGGTGTGAATGGATAAAAAGAGTCCATCTTGTTTTGAATGTCCCTGGTCCAGACATAGCAAAAACATTTGCTATCTATCTATTTATAATGGAGTAAGCGTTGTATTCATGTATGTCCACATTCGGTGTACCGGATTCTCCATAAGCACATATTTTATCTGCACAACACCCAGGCTATTATGTCTTATTTAAGATTTACTTCCCACTTAATTATTACTCTTCTGAATCTTTAGAGAGCCAGCCATACTCCCAAAAGGGCATTCGGAAGAAATCCATGTCAAAGCAGTCATGTCAGGTGAAAACGCCATCAACAAGAGATGTCATAAAAACGTGTGACAAGCTTGAAACAAGATTACCCATAGGGTGGGTACTCTGATCGTTAATCACATATTTAAATATACTATATTTAAATATGTGATAGCAACTCGGCCTATAGGATTAGACTGCTCTCGCGGTTAACCTCTGTGAATGCCCTTGTATCGTTGTAAGCATACATTAAATCTCTGAAAAATGCGTTCCGACTATAAGGTCTATTTCATCCAATTTTATCCACACAGAAAGGCACCTGAGCCAGGAAACTAACCCAGCTTTCTTGCTGTGAGGTGTCAACACTACCCACTGTGCCAACGTGCCACCCGACGGTCAAACCGATATTTGAAGTGTCCCAACTGGGTTTTGGTGAATTAAGTTCAGAATCCAATTTAACATGACGGGTTTTTTTTGTGCAGTTACTGGTTACCATCAACTCACTACGACAACCCGGCTTAATTAGAGACAGCTGGATTGAACCCAGGAACTCAGCGATGTCAGGTTAGCACTGTGACCTCTGAGCAACTCATAATTATACAATTTAAAGTCTGTTTTTTTATTGCTAATCATGCCGATACAAAATTATATCAACATGCTTGTTAAATTGTCGACCCTGAGAAGTTGGCCTACAACCTAACCAAATTCGTTTTCGGAGGCATGGTACCAGCTGAACTAGCAATTATAAGGAAGTCTTGTAAATTATACGCAACAAACAATATAGGCTGTGTATCATTTGATAAACGTTATATGACTACAATTACTATCAGTTTTTAGTCCTTTCCAGCAATACAACCATGGATGAATGGAATGTGAAGAGGTTAAACGAGGTCAAGTAAAATATAAACCCAAAGCAATGGACAAACACAAGCGTTGAACTTAAAGCATCGCTGCTATCCCCACATTCTGTTGTCTTCGGAGATAGCCATGATATCATTATTCCACAAACCTCACGCACCATTTTCACACGAGAAGAAAGTGCCCCCATTAACTTTAAACGGCCATCTTTTGCAGAACAAAATTCTGGATTACGGCCCATCTAAATGAAATATGATCTTAAATATGCAGAGTGCGGCAGTTCTGGAAATGTTTAAAAACGTCCTTGGTTTTAGTGTTTTGAGCTGGTGTCAAATAATTACCTGTTATGTGATGTGATGCACTTTGAAAAGATTAGATATATTTTGGTATATTTGTAATGGACTGGCGTTCGAGCCTGGGTGTAGCCCTGCCTTACGCCCTGTGTCTGCCGGAATGGGCTCCGGCTCGCCGCGACCCTGCACATGATTAAGCGGTTTCTAATAATGAGATGAGATATTTAGGTATATTTATTAATAAACAACTGTGCACCATTTGTAGATAATATCGGATAAGGAGGAGCAGTGGCTTGCGCCTCACTGAGCTTTGAATCTGGTTCCCACCCCATTCCATCAACCCGTATTGACTGTGTGGTAAAGTAAGGTCCCATGATGACACCGCATGGGAAAACCGTCATCCAACAGTGAATTGATAGAGGAATGAAATCTTTCGTCGTCACAGTATTTTCTTACCACGCACTTAACCTTCTTTATGACACTCAGTGGAAAGTTGGGGGCAACACATTTCCACAGAAAAGCTTGCAGTTTGCAAGTGTACTGCGTAATACGATATTTTTCTTATCCAGATTTTGTATGCATTCCACAATACCCGACTACAAAGCAGAAAATGTATGTTCCAAGGAACGCGAGGCACATTCTGAGAAGCCTGGCATGTGCGCTCAACATGGGACTCACAACGCAGCCAGTTAACTTTCCAGGCATGGCTCAGACGCTCGTGATCTTTACGGAGAAAATTACTTTCAGATGCGCAGTGATACTGTATACAATAGCAATCTGACTGCACCGTAATATATACCTACAATTTGGGATGCTGCCGCCGCATTGCAGTTTTAAGCACATCGGACCTGCAGTTGAAACAATGTCGATCCTCGAATCTCCACGCCCAGCATTATATTTCGGGTGCACCAGTTAGTCGATGGACGGGTGGAACAAGGTGCAGGTACTCCCATCTCCTCCAGGTCTCCTGGCTAGTGTGGATGAGTCGACCGACAAACCCTCTAAAGAGGGTTCTACAGAGCTTCCTCTAGTGGTCGGTCTTCCGCAAGCAGTGGCGTGAAGCAGAAAATTATTGGGCTGTACTTCTTATGAAACGCTTGTAAAGTGTGACATCAAGATCAAAAGTTGGGTTTTTAGATGTGTATATAATTTGATACAAGTGCTGCAGATGACGTATACAGTACACTACAATGAAACCTCTCTTTTAGGAGGTGATGTTGTGAATCCCTTTAACCGCATTTATCCGCTCGGTTATCCACAGATTATTGCAGAAGGGGATTAGTTTAATTTTCTGGTAGACAAGTTTGGAAGCATCATCAGGCGTGGGAGGCTTCCAACGTGGGAGGCGAAACGTCGCGAGGGAGAGATGGATATCGCTCGACACGGCTATCCCGAAAGAACAGCTCTGAAGAGCAACCCATCATGAACCGAGCCGTGAAAACCGACATTAATACATGTTTGAGTTCACTCATTCACGGACAAACACGGACATTAAGAGGGAGTTTAATTATTCACGATATGATCTATACAATAGTTTGATGTGCTCTAGGCAATATGTATTAATTCTATATGTACTGCATAGTACTTTAATCATGAAGTATATACTGCATATGCAGTGTGCGAATACATATCGTGAGAGTATTTGTAGCTAGTGCACATGTATTGCTTTGCTGTGATACATGAGTAACGTGTATCTCAAGGGTGCATCATTTACTGAAAGTTACAACTAAAGTTATACAGTGTTAAGAAAACATTGACATCATTCCAACATAACGGGACACATATTCCAGCTTGTCTCGACAGCCAATTTAAACCATATGCTGTACTATAGATGTGCGCCAGGGTAAACAAGTCACGACCGCCACAAGCATCTCACCTGGCTGGCAGGAGACCAGTGTTGCCAACGCAGCGATTTTGTCACTAGGTCTGGTGACTTTTTGAGTTTCCCGAGCGATTGAATAACATCATAAATACGACTAGCGGTACATCGAACCGTTTTCTGCAACGAAGACACTGTACCGATTTAGGATCAAGATGTGCTTTAAGGATCCTGTTTTATTTAGTTATTTGTACACAGTACAGTATTGTGTAAATTATGACATTTTTCACTTTGGAAAGTCCATCTTGTGACTTTTAAAGTTAGTTTGACGACTTTCCACTTTAACGAGCTGGCATACCGCTGAATACCGCCTGACTGTATAGAGGCCATCATCCCCAGCGAACCTCGTGAAACTGGAGACACGGCAGCCTTCGCTCACACATTCTTGAGCCATACATTTGAGTAGTTTCCCAGCGCTATCGTTACGTGCCACGACATTCATTCACCCTGCAGTGCCCGTGGCTCGCGACGATGAACACGACTCCCCCTCACACGTTCAACAATCCGCCACAGCCCGAAACCACTATCCATTCTCCACTTTAAGTTTAGCGGAATTCTCTTAAACAACTAAAGCACGCCCCGTGTCCGCCGGGATGGGCTCCGGCTCACCGACACCCCGTACAGGATTAAGCAGTTTCTGAGAATAATGATGATGAACTAAAGCACACACAACACACACCATGTGAGAACAATGAACAAAAGGCACTCACAAGCACAGCTTATGCAGATAGGGCGCTCGCTGGGCGATCTCTGTCTCTCGCTCTGGCTGTCCGTGTACACCGTAGAGCGAATTCACACCGCGTAGCCCACTCACTGTGCGCTCTGAGACTTGGTTCGAGACTAGAGGGCTGCGGGTCTCTGCGTGGAGCAGCGGGGGAGGGCTCACAGCGCCTGCCCGACGGGCGGACCTCCGAGCCGCCCCCTCGGTGGCCCCGGGAGAGCTGGGAACAGCAGAGGGGCGAATCAGGCAGGGACCTCCTCCTCAATAATAATAATAGCATTTATATAGCGCCTTTCACCCGAGGGTCACAAAGCGCTGCACAGAGCTGCAGAGAGAACGACATGTCAACAACGACGGAGCACGGAAAATCAGCAATAATTTTTTTGGGGTTTTTTTTTTTTGAGAGAACGGCACAACAACAACGGGGAGACAACGGGGGAGACAGAAAACATCTCGGCACGGCACCGATAACCCACTCCAACAATCCAAGCCAGGGGAAGGAACGAATGCTTCAATCCTCCGTGCTGCCAGACCGAGCGGATTTTTTTCTTTCCTCGGATAGTTTTCGGGGGCGGCACGGTGGCGTAGTGTGTAGCGCTGCTGCCACACACAGCAAGAAGGACCCGGGTTCGAATCCCGGCTCGGGGTGCCTTTCTGTGTGGAGTTTGCATGTTCTCCCCGTGTCCGCGTGGGTTTTCGCCGGGCACTCCGGTTTCCTCCCATTGTCCAAAGACATGCTGCCAGGTTATTTGGCGCACTGACTAAATTTCCCCGGGCGCCCTGCGATGGACTGATGTCCCATCCTCGGTGTTCCCCTGCCTTGCGCCCTGTGTCTGCCGGGATAGGCTCCGGCTCACCGCGACCCTGTATAGGATTAAATGATTTCTGAAAATGGATGGAAATCCGTCGGCTGGGCTGGGAACGCCTGGGAATCCCCCCTCAGGAAGAGCTGGAATCTGTTGCTGAGGAAAGGGATGTCTAGTCCACTCTCCTTGGACTGCTGCCACCGCGACCCTCACCAGGACAAGCGGTTTAGAAAATGGATGGATTGATTTCTAATGGTTTATACGGAATATTAACCGCGGTGGCGCGGTGAATAGCGCAGCCGCCCGACAACGAGAAAGGGCCCCGGGTTCCAATCCCGGCTCGGGTGCCTTTAAGTGTGGAGTTTGCACGTTCTCCCCGTTGTCCGCCTGGGTTTTTGCCGGGCACTCCGGTTTCCTTCCACAGTCCAAAGACATGCTGCTGCATAGGTTAAATTAACCTGCTGACTAAATTGTCCCCGGTGCGCTGGCTGTGATGGCCTGGCGTCCGATTTTATTTTGCATGTATTTGCTGGGTGCATTTGAACTTAAACACTCACACCTTGAAATTATGGCAGAGTTTGCTGGAGTGAAGGACTAAGCATTAATCTGATAGATGCAGAGTATTTGCTGGCCTCTACTAGCTGATGTTGTGTGACTGTTATGCAACATCACGTGTGCATTAATGTGTGTGCATGACATGGTTAAACGCATTACGTGGCACACGACGGTACAGTCATTCATTCATTCATTTTCAGAAACCGCTTAATCCTATACAGGGTCGCGGTGAGCCGGAGCCTATCCCGGCAGACACAGGGCGCAAGGCAGGGGAACACCGAGGATGGGACGCCAGTCCATCACAGGGCACCGGGGGCAATTTAGTCCGCAGGCCAATTAACCTATGCATGTTTTTGGACTGTGGGAGGAAACCGGAGCGCCCGGCGAAAACCCACGCGGACACGGGGAGAACATGCAAACTCCACACAGAAAGGCACCCCGAGCCGAGATTCGAACCCGGGACCTTCTTGCTGTGAGGCGGAAGCGCTACCCACTACGCCACCGTGCCGCCCTTTATTGACTGTACCGTCAATAAAGCTATTGACGGTACAGTCAATAGCTTTATTTCTTTAAGAGCAATTGGAAACTGTCATATAACCATCACGCTTCGAAGAATCGAATTGAATTTGAATGCATTTTTTGAATTGTTGCTGACATGTCCAGGCGCGGCCCACCGGGCGGAGACCTAGAGGCCGACCTAGGACACGTTGGAGGGATTATATCCTTCGGCTTGCCTGGGAACGGCTGGGAATCCCCCGGGAAGAGCTGGAGTCTGTTGCTGAGGAAAGGGATGTCTGGTCCACTCTCCTTGGACTGCTGTCACCGCGACCCTCACCAGGACAAGCGGTTTAGAAAATGGATGGATGGATGGATGTCGTTCTCTCCGCAGCCCTGTGCAGCGCTTTGTGACCCTTGGGTGAAAAGCGCTCTATAAAATGCTATTATTATTAATGTCCCGCCGATACATAATCGTTTGTATCGAATGTGCGCAAGCGATTCGATCCTGACGTCAACCTTAATTCTGCCTCGCCCCTCCTCGTCACGTAAAGACGTCAATCCATGACGTAAGCACGTCGTTCCCCTCTCATTGGCGCGTGGCGTTCTGTGGTGCTAGATTTCCGATCACGGATCGCGTGCGGCCCAGTCGCAGCCTATATAGTCTGTTGTCGCGTCTCGCTGGTAAGCGTATTTGTATTATAGTTTGTGCCCGTGATTATCTTCTTTTTGTCTCTCGGGGAATGTGTCGTTGTTTAAGTATAATAGTGGTGTTATCCTTTACTGTGAGGTTTTGTTACCGGTGCAGCCTGTGTGGCTGGGCCCCGGCTAGTCGAGCCCCAGGCCTTCGTGTCGCTGAGAAGAGAAATCTTACTCGGGCACAAAGTGAGGCGGGACAGAGACAGATGTGAGACAAAACAAGTCTTAAGACGCGTACAGAGCGAGACACGATAGAGAATAATGCTTGCTCAGCCACGTAGAGAGCGAGGAGGAACCACAAGCATTAATTGCAGACACGTGCAGAGGCAGTGAGACTGGATAAGGACAGGGACAACAGAACGAGAGATGACGAGACGGACGAGGGTCTGGCTAGACTCGGAGGCATGGGCAACAATGTGACATGGGCGATGAGACAGATGTGGATGGACAAGTAGTTATGCGATGAGACGGTGAAACGTACTTTGATAATGAGACACAAAGAGACCGAAAAACAAGGAGAGAGTTCAAGACAGGCAATGAGACGTGGACGCAGTGCGACAGGGGGATTCGAGACAGCGAGACAATGATACAGAAAAACACGGATCGAGATGGACTGGCGTCCCATCCTCGGTGTGCCCCTGCCTTGCGCCCCGTGTCTGCCAGGATGGGCTCTGGCTCACCGCGACCCTGTACAGGATTAAGCGGTTTCTAAAAATGGATGGATTATACAAATACGCTGGTAAGAATAGCAGCAGATGTTTATTATTACAGCAGAAAAATACCCAGCGAGCTTACAAGCTCTTTACGGGATTCCAGCGACACAATAAACATGCCTCCGAATCAACGGGTGCAACGCGCCCGGAGAATATGCGCGCGTTACAAAAGTACATTATTAATAGGGATGAATACAATGATAGGGCTAGACAAACAGGGGGAGAAACAAGGATACAAGCGGATAGGGATGCAGATAAACAGGAAGTGAGACAAGAATGCAGATAGACACGCATGTATAATTACAGAGACAAGGCTAGACACGGAATATGGACACATGGAATGATGTGCAAACACCTAGTGCGACATAAAGATAGGCACATTTGGGTCACGAGTTGCAAACACGGAGTCTTATTTGGTCCCAGAATCAAATGCGGGAGTGGGTTATGTATAAGGTAAAAAAACATTTACCATCTATGACCATAACTTCAAATTACCCACTGTCATGCCAACTCTTGCACTTAAGTGGTATTTGACGTTAAACAGCTAAGACGAAAAGACATTCTGTGATCCTGTCGTGCTCATCTATAAATATGAACCACATGTCTTTCTTTGGAATGGCAGCAGCACAAGATGATCATCCCGGTGCGATGCTTCACGTGCGGGAAGGTGGTTGGCAATAAGTGGGAAGCCTACTTGGGTCTGTTGCAGGCTGAATACACAGAAGGGTACGTTGACAAGTGTTGGGCTTTTAAATACGATTCATGCATTGATACTGTGCAGCATTTGTACATACTTTGATTTTCACATAATGTAAGTAATCTGATAACCATGCTTTCTGAACCTGTATGCAGAGATGCGCTGGATGCCCTGGGACTGAAGAGATACTGCTGTCGCCGCATGCTGCTCTCTCATGTCGACCTGATTGAAAAACTACTCAACTACGCACCTTTGGAGAAATGAATCTGCATTTTCTAACACAAGACCTGATGTTTTTACCCCCCATGGGAAACAATGATCAAAGATTATGCATATGTTAGGAACCTATTCTCATTTCCTTTACTTTACTCAATTGGCTAAAAGATTACATTCGCCAAAATCGCAATCTTTATATTGCATTAGAGTGTGGAATGGATTTTTTTAGTTGTCCGTGAGAAATGTTGCGTGTTCGTTGCCTATTATTTAAGTTTAACGTTTCGAATTGTACATTTTGTTTAAATAAAATGTTTTTTGCACATTTTGTTCTTCGTGTTCCTATATTTGTTGTAAGATGTTATCGCTAAAGGTATATGGTCATATACAGTGTTTAAAACATTTTATTTAGTGAAAGTGCAGTTTAACAATTAAATGTAGTCATCTTTATGCTACTGCCTGGTTTTTGGTGACATCTACTAATTAATACTTTTTAAGGCATGTATAAAAATTGCAGCCAACACTTGCATTATTCTGTTACAACACTGATATATTGACTTTAAACGTGAAACACCACTAAATAGTATAAACAATACTGGTCGTGTAAATATATATATATTAAAAGTTAATGTTAATTTTGCAAATAGCAATTCCACATGCAAGTTTTACAGTCTACAATGTGCTTAGTAGATTAATACTGGAGGTACAGTTAAATGGGCACAATTTATGACACGTTTGATTCACAAAAATAAGCAAAATGCAGGTTCCCGAAACTCTTCTAATAGTAGGGGTCCATCTTGATACTTCTGTATAAGCAGCAAGTCAGTATCATCCCCAGCAACTGAAAGAAACAACATTTTGACGTAAGTATAGCAAGCAGGTTATAATTTTGCATTAGCAATGAATTCTGGTTTATTAAACATCTAAACGTTGAATACAAAATGCAGTATGTATATTATATAGTTTTTTTTCTTTCGTTGACATGCTGTCCTCTTCGCGGCCCTTGTGCAGCGCTTTGTGACCCCCGGGTGAAAGGCGCTATATAAATTGAAATTATTATTACATGGTACGTAGCAGTTTGGCTATATATTTTTCTATTCTAGAGTGACTTGTAAACTGCTAAACAATAAGGGTGCAATTCATATCTTAGTGGAGGGCTATTTTGACCTGGTCGAGCAGTTTCCGGTTAAAAGCTGAAAAATTGCAAGAATGCAAATGTCTAGAATTTGCTAACAGGAATGGTAATGCCAACTCATACAGTACTGGAGACATTTACCTCCACAAGCTGCCTGAGCATTTTTTTATGATGTTGCAACTGTGAGAGCTACTTTAAGAGGTATGCTGTTGCTTTACCCAATTACCATTTCCCACATTAAGTCTAATGCAAATTTTCACTAAAACATGTTAAAGTACGATAAGCGTGGAGAATATATGCTTACAATTTCACGAGGAATTAAAATCTAAATGACAACCCATCACAAAAATGTAGGTTGAAAATAAGTTTAACAGCATGCATCACAAAAGCTCTTGGCCTCCCAACTCTTGAGTGCCTACAGGACAAAATGACCACATGTCTTTTGAGCTGGTCGTCTAGGTAAGGCTGAATGTTTTTGTACATGCAAGGCACATCTCTGTGTATTGTTAAATCTATCGCACTAAGTGGAGTATGAATAAGAAAACAAAACAGAAAATATAGAGTTAAGAAAACTGATGGGCTTGGCAGTACAACATTACAAGGGATAATGGCCAATTGACAAGTCTCGTATAGCCAAAGGAGTAAATGCCCATGTGGAAATTCGCTGTGCCAATGCAGGATTAGGTGATGGTTACCTCATGGAGATGCCTTTAACAGTGGAAAGGTTGATTAATTAAAAGCATCACTTCACGACGGCAAAAGCAGCTTCCTGGATGGAGTGCTGCAGCTTAGCGTAATGACTTCACATCTGGGGAAATCTACTAACCCTCCTGGAATCGCTACCTATGGCTGGTGGATCCAGGGGTCCAACTGAAAAGTGGCTTAGTTGTAAACGCAATGTAATAGAGTGGGACTTAGGATTAATGTTAGAGCGATAATAGAGAGAATAGAGCTCTGAGGAGCAGAGCGCACTGAGAGCAGATTGCTAGAGAAACAGGCAGAGAGCAGCCATAGAAGCAGAGGAAACATGAACACATTGCCTATACAGTAATAATGGCAACAGCAGAAAAATAGAATTGGGGATGTGAAACGTGTCTAAAGCACCATTGGAATTCATAAGGTTAGAAGTAAACGTATTCGTTTCATGAGGATATTCGGGCATGAAAATGATGTATCAGGCAATGCACCCCAAATCTGCAAATGCCATGCCCCTCCCTGATGCACTGACATCACAACACCAATGATGTCTCAGCCTCTTATTGGTTTCAGCTACATTAGCTGAACCTGCTGAGTCTCCTCTACATTCCAGATGTGAATGGGCGCAGCAACCTTAGCAAACATTCGTCAATGAATGCCAAGTTGTTTAATAGCGCTGCAAAAAAATGTACGAATCGCACTGGCTATTGGTTAATGTTGCATAGTTTAACATTACGCATTGCAACGTCAGGTGAGGCGTTCAATAGCACTTATTTTAGTTTGAAGCATACTTTAAAGTCCAAGATATCACCTTGAATACATTGTCCTGTTTTATGAACTGTTGAAGTGAGTTAAGTTTATTTGTTCATGGAAAGTAACATACCGCAAGTTGTTATTAGCTTTTGTAACGTGCCATTTTGCAACGTTATAACAAACTTACAGCATTAACATACATTACTTAAAAGCTATTTATGATTACAAATACACTGATTGCAAATCATACCAAAAGGGTAAGAAATACAGAAACCCGTAAAATATACACGGATTGTAAACAGTTTTTTTTATAGAACACACTTCTATTGTGCTCATATGTTTTCTTCTTTTTCCTTCTGTGGTTGTATTACAAATACACGCTAACTAGCCAAGTAGGTTGTCAAGAGATGAGATAGCAAAAGTTAAAAATAAACGGTACAATTTCTACTGTGAAGCAATTCGGTAAAACTCACAAAAAGCTTTAACTTGTGTGTGCGTGCAGGGATGTAAACTGGCCAAGTGCCTTGCCCATCCTCCGAAAGCTCACATGGGACTTTCCGAAAGAACATTCCCGAATTAGGAAAGGAAGCAGAATGTGGGGCAGGGTCAGGAAATGGCTCTGCAATCTTTTGTTTAAAGCACAACCTACAGTAGAGGCTATAATACAACCCACCTTTTCGCTCCAATGCACTTTCAGTTCCACTAATACAGTAATTATAACCCTAGAGGGGCTGTTGTTCATATTTACTGCCATTTTGTGAAATATCTTGGAACGTTATGGTGAATTTTCTATTTACAGTTAGATATTGGACTATCAGCATTCTCAAACACTTATTGTATACCTCGTGTTAACAACTGGAGTACTCCGTGGTTTTTTTAGCTTTCAATTGTTTCACTTTTAGATCAAAAATATTTCATGTTGCTTTATTACTCCTAGACTCTCAATTTTAACGGCCTGTATGTTTTGTTAAGAAAAGTTAAGTAACATGTGGAATTGATTTTCTGTTGCCACCCTTAACTTTACATACACGTGGCAAAGAGTGACAAAAATACACTTAAGTTACATGAATATTGCAAACAATGACAGTGTCATTATGCTGCAGCGATAAAACCATCACAGGCAAGACATTCCAATTTCCAAATTTGAAGTTATTAATTTGAAATCTGAGTATGGTTTGATATCAAACAATAATAGTGCGATGAACCATCCATTACCAGTTGAGAAGTGCTGCAATATATATAGTGAAAACCTCATTCATTCATTCATTCATTTTCATTCATTCATTCATTCATTTTCAGAAACCGCTTAATCCTATACAGGGTCGCGGTGAGCCGGAGCCTATCCCGGCAGCATTTATTAAAATAATTATACCCTGAATATGATTGAAAATACATACACAAATCAAACTAAATATAAACTAAGCTTTGGTTAACAATTAAATAGTTAGAAACAGATAAGTGTATAATGCAACACTGGATTCTTCTAAACTCAAATATTGATTATTATTTTAATGGTACTTATTTTTATCAAAGTTAAAATCGTAACAATTCAATTCAATTCAACTTTATTTGGCAACTCTACCATATGTACAGGACATACAGAGAATCGAAATACCGTTTCTCTCAGACCCCGGCGTTGTTTACTGTCGTTCTACAAATGACTTGCAGAAACCGACGGCTAATACTTGTTACTTGATGAAAACGTAATAATAATAAAAAAAACGAACATGAAACCATGAAGACAGAAATGTGCATGTGAAATGAAAGAAAAAAACAGTGAAAATGATCAACTTTATTTGAATATGTATTGCACACATAAATGACACAAGCGATCTCAAATAATAAACTTAAGGCTTGTCATACCTGGAGGCAGGCCACACCAATCCCCACCGCACCAATGAGCAACAGATGTTCCTGCAGTAACACCTCCAACTTGGTGATGCACCCACCCTGCAGGCCAGGCACAACACTTTTCCGTTAAAATCTATTTGAGATATGTCACCGTGCCACACTGAGTGTTGGGAGTTTCTCACGTTTTCGGAGATGGATATCGAAAGTCTACCATTTTAAAGGTATGCTGATAATTTGTTTTTTTTATAACCATTGAATGCCTTACACATTACAATTAAGTGTGGGCAAAAAGAAAGTCTGCAGAGGGCCCACCTCCACCCTGTTGATGTTGGAGGGATGGTCACGGCGGCCGCAGAGTGTGGTCGGGGACTTGCAGCAGCTGTCCGGCACCAGGCGGCCTTCTGCCACTGCTCCCCTCACCCAGTCACTCCGCTGCCAATCATTCCAGTCGTGGCTCCCACAGCACTTAAACTACCAAGGTCCATTCATAGACAAAACAAACAAAACTTGACCATTTTGACATAGTATTTCCAAGCACATATTGTAAGTTACGTGTATACACGGTTTTTCGATAAACATCGTGGTGAGAAGTGGGGTAAATTCTGACAACTGAAATTTCTGCACCTTCTGTAAATCTGAATGATTTTTGGCAACCTTAATTAAAAGCAGAATGTTTACATGTATAGTCATAGATTCAGTTTGCAATGTCGAATTGTCTTCCTTTGGAATATTATTGCTAGCTATCTCAGCTCCTTTGTGAATTTTATGTAGG